>JAJMFW010000007.1:0-257554 GCA_030574975.1 Teunomyces atbi | reverse complement strand
GAAGAAGAAGAAGAAGAAGAAGAAGAAGAAGAAGAAGAAGAAGAAGAAGAAGAAGATAAAGAGGAATGAGAAGAGGTGGAAGAAAAAGCTTAGTATATTAGAACAATTTATGTTATCATTATTCGTAAAACACATTCTTAGCATTAACACCATGGCGTTTCTGATCACAGATGAGGAAGAGTTCCAGAACTCTTGGATAATCTGAAGATATCACACCATAGGAGTTCCACCGTTGAACCTGATGAAACACTTTCTTGGCTCGATGATGAAGAAGATCGACTTCTGGGTCTGATAAATCAACACTAGACAACCGGAGTACCAAAGTTCCTTTAGGTTTCAAAACATTACACGAAAGGTAAAGAGTGGCATCTGCCAAGTCTATCAGAGCCTTTTGTGGTTCAATATACGGTTTGTTCAATGACTCATGCGCAACTGAGCGCATATATGGCCGAGTCGTTGTTTGATTAAAGAATCCATTTTGTTGCATAAAAGGTTTGGAAAGGTCAGACAAGATCAAATCTGGTAAGTTCTTTGAATTCAACGCCAAATTGTCCATTGATGTCGTTAAATGCGTCAACAGATCAGTTTCTTCTTGTTCTTTGACATAATAAGAATCATCGGTCTGCGACTTTTTAATGGAGAGATCACGGAAATGATGCAAAATGCGTTGATGTGCCAGTCGTGAATAAATGTTTCCCTGGATTGTCGAGACACCTGCCGGAGGCGTTCCAAATAAGAGGTCGAATCCCAAGATGTGGCACTTCTTGTGAAAGTCTTCTAGATCGAGTTCATGGACCTGGCATAAACGAAACTTGGAATAGGCAGTCCAGTTGCCAGGAACATAGCCTAAATCAAGAACATGAGTCACACCTTTGTGAAAGATATTAAACTTATGGTCTACTGTATGGAGTTTTGATTGCATCGCCATGTTGACCGTATCGATACGTTCTTGTCGTGTTGGTTTGCGTGTAGGATCCTTGATACCTTCATTGCATATATCCATGCTTCTAGCCAAACACGGTCGTGATCTGGAAAGACATAGTGTCCCCGTTTGTGAAAAATAACGGACAAGCTGCACCATATTATGGGTTATAGTGAACCGGGAACTGAAAGGTGGCACGCGTCTCTAATCATAGGGTTTATGCCCTATACCACGTGATCACTTGTAAGCTTTAATTATCAAGTCTTCTTGTTTTTGTGTAATACGAAATTTTCACCTGGTCCTGCGGTGTGTACCCAATGGTTTTTCTTAGGTGCCATCACTTTCTTTTGAAAAGTATCCTCGTCGAATCAGTTAACTTTACCAAATACTTTTTGGGAGACGTCAATCATCATGTCTAAGATCACTAGTTCCCACGTTCGTGCTAACGTTCAAGAGTTATTGAAATTCTCTAACGAAACCAAGAAGAGAAACTTCTTGGAAACCGTCGAATTGCAAGTCGGTTTGAAGAACTACGACCCTCAAAGAGACAAGCGTTTCTCTGGTTCTTTGAAGTTGCCTCAAGTCCCAAGACCAAACATGACCATCTGTATCTTTGGTGACGCTTTCGATGTCGACAGAGCCAAGTCTGTTGGTGTTGAAGCCATGTCCGTCGATGACTTGAAGAAGTTGAACAAGAACAAGAAGTTGATTAAGAAGTTGGCTAAGAAGTACAACGCTTTCATTGCTTCCGAAGTCTTGATTAAGCAAATTCCAAGATTGTTGGGTCCAACTTTGTCCAAGGCTGGTAAGTTCCCAATCCCAGTCTCCCACAACGATGACTTGTACGGCAAGGTCCAAGATGTCAAGTCCACCATCAAGTTCCAATTGAAGAAGGTCTTGTGTTTGGCTGTTGCCGTCGGTAACGTTGAAATGGAAGAAGATGTTTTGGTTAACCAAATCTTGATGTCTGCTAACTTCTTGGTTTCCTTGTTGAAGAAGAACTGGCAAAACGTCGGTTCCTTGGTCATTAAGTCTACCATGGGCCCATCTTTCAGAATCTACTAAGCGTGATGTATAGTAATACAAAACATGTACGGTAATTTTCCAAAAAAATAGTGTAGAATTCGTATATAAAATATGCACTGGTATCCTTAGTAACCCACCACTCTGACCTTCTTTTCCTGTTTCTTGTTCTTCTTGTTATGCTTCTTGGACCCTGACTTTTCTTCCTTTCTGTGAAATGGAGTATTGAATTTTCCTTCAACTCCTCCCATCTTAAAGAAATCACGGTCTAACTCATCACCGGCACTTTCCAACGCAGCTTGCTTCCCACCGTAAAATAATGTCTTTGGACCTTTCTTTTCTATGTCGTTCTTATCATCGCCAATATATTGAGAGAAGTTTAACTTGGCCAAGTCTTTGGATAAATCAAACGTATCGATGGAAAGGTTTTTCTGTTGTATGGCACCAATAATTTGTTGTTGCCTTGTTTCTGGCAAGTTCTGCAACTTGTACAAGTCTTTATTGAATTCCCTAGCTTCTTCAAGGCCAGGGATGTCCCATTCGCCATCTCCAACCTTTTTAGGTGGTGGAGAGATAAACAACAACTTACCGTTAACGAAATCCTTCAAAATGTATCTAGATGCTCTAGGCTCGTCCGCTGACCCAAAGCCTTGTGTCATATACCCCCTGGCTCTGGCATAAGCATTCAAAAGTTCACGAGCAGTTGGGTATTCACCATTACCCCCATCTTCAACTTTTTGAATAGGAATATGTATACCATAAACAGCTTCCAAGAAGAACTTTGGTATCCTTTGACAAACCAAGGCCACGGGAGGGATGTGCTCTCTTAATTGGTCAATAGGTAAGACACCGTCGCAAACCAATTCACCATTAGTGTATGCAAAGGAGGGGAAAACCAAACCAGGACAATCGCACAATAAAACATTGGATGATAAGTGAATGGTTTGGAAGTGCTTGGTCTTACCGGGGGTGGAAGACACCGAGACCTTCTTAGACCCAACAAGAGCGTTAATTGTTGATGATTTACCGACGTTAGGATAACCCACCAAACCAATATTTAACTTTCTTTCAGGGAATTCTGGATCAATCTCAAAAACAGGAGCCTCTCTCATAAATAAAGCTTCAAGTTCTTCAATCTTTAAGATTCTGACGTCAGCATCTTCATCGGACACTTCTGTTACATCGACTTTCTCTTTGACTGGAACCTCGAGATTTTTGTTAATAATTCCTGCTTCCAATTCCAATCTTTCCTTCTCCAACAACTCGTTGGCATTGGCTGCTGAGAAGAAAACGTAGTTGATATTTTTAGCCTTGAAATACTCTGCCCATTGAGCTCTTTGATTTCTGTTTAATAAATCAGCCTTGTTAACCAACAACAAGTTTTTCTTAGCCTTGTTGTTTTCAGGATCACTCATTTCATTGACGTATTTGACCAAATCAGGAGATCTAAAGAATAATGGATTTCTGGCATCGACAATTTGCACTACTAAATCACATCTTTCGACGACTCTCCACAACTGTCTCCATACTTCCAAGTTCCTTTCAAATGGGGTTAACAACAAATTATCCCTTTCAGTCAACTGAGCCAACTGTCTTCTCCATGTCAAGAATGACAAGTTTTCCTGTCTTTCAATTTGAAGTTTTGACATATCCTTAGTCCACTTGGGTCTTCTTGGAACTGTCACTTTGTTTTCAAAGAGTTGGTGCTGTCTACGAACTGCAGCCATTTCATCAGGACTTAACAACCCGTTTTGATTCACAATAGAGGTGTTACCAACTTTGATGATCTTCACTTGCTGATGTCTCTCTGCAGTGAAATCAGTATCTGCTAATTGAGCTGTATTCAAAAACTCATCAAGAGAATTTTCCTGAGTCACGGATTGCATCTTAACCCAGCCTGCTTCTTTCTTATCGGTGGTAAATCTCATTTCGCCATCGGGCAAGTATTGGATAGCATTTTCCTTGGTTCTTTGATGAGCAATGGACCGTCCTAAACCAATCAAGTTTTTGTTCTTGTGGTGTACTGGTTTTGGCCCTTTTGGTGCTTTCCACTTCTTTTGCTCTGGATGAAGCTGTCCCTTGTTGGTGTGTTCACTCATTGGTATTACTAAGTTGACAGATGAGATGTCTTAAAAAATTAGTTATGATTTTCTTAGACGCAGGAATTTTCAATTTTGTGATGATGTACACACCCAAGCAAATGAGGAGTTACAACTTGGCACAGGATCGAGATCAACCAATTAGATACATCATCACATTTGGAGAGAAAGATAGAAAATAATTGACCTGAACAGGATATGTCGTAATTTTTTGCTGATTTTATAAGTGAAAAGTATTATACAGACTTACGTCTACCTGTATCAGGCAAATATGAATTTAATAATGTAAGGGGATACCTTTCTGATTCACTCAGATAATATTGACAAGGTGTCGCTTACTATTCTTTAATTAACGTAAAAGTATAAATGAAATCCCCTTTGAAATACGATTATCGTAACCGTTTTTCATTTAAAATTGTTAGCACGGGCTGGATCCACAGTTTTATTTTATCGCCATTTCCAATGTCATATGTAAATACTGCAAATGCCATAGTTATTTCTTTTTGGGACATATATAAATGATGAATACCGGAGAATTGGTTCAGCCAATCAATGTCATCATTATACACTAAGCTACACAACTTTAACCGCCAGGCATTGGTACAAGCCTTTGTGCTTGGGGTACTATCGTTCACCCAACCAGGAATCTGGACCGCTTTACAAATTGTTGGTGCCGGTGGGTTACAAACGACTCAGACTGCCAATACTGCAAATGCAATTTTGTTTGTGTTGATGACATTAACATCACCAATTTCAGCTGTATTGATCAATAAGATCGGTGTTCGCTGGTGTATTGCACTTGGTTGTTTAGGGTTTCCATTTTATTCAGCTGGTCTTTACTTGAATTCTAAAAATGGAACTCAATGGTTTGTGATGTTTGGTGCGGCATTGACAGGCCTATCTGCTCAATTATTTTGGATCGCTGAAGGTACGGCGGCCGTATTTTATCCTTCAACTGAAAGATCAGTTTACATCGGAATTTGGCAATTTGTTAATAAGTTTGGACTTATTATTGCTGGTGCTATATCTCTTTCCCTTAATGTCAATGCCAATGAGTCTGGCTCGCTTTCTTTAAAGACTTATATTGCCTTTATCACTATTAATTCAGCTGGATTCTTTTTGGCCTGGTTTATGGTAAAGCCCGAAGAAGTTATTAGAAAGGACGGAACTCAAGCAAAGACTAATATTACCAATGATACATTTAAGCAGGCATTTGTTAAAGTCTGGAATGTATATCGCAGAAAGGAGGTGTTTCTTCTTGCACCTATCTCATTGGCTGCAATGTGGTTTCAAACTTATCAAAGTAACTTTATTACAGATTATTTCTCGGTTAGAGTCCGTTCCTTAAATACTTTGCTTGTGGCATTTGTTCAAATGGCGGCAGATCTAGGAGTTGGGTTCTTACTTGATACAAAGCGGTGGTCAACCAAGTCCAAACTTAGATGGTCTTGGCATCTTATCAATATTAATATGGTGGGTTATTTTATCTATTCATTTATTCTTCAGTCAATTTACGACAGGAATCCACCAAAAGGAATTGATTGGCTCGACAGTGGGTTTTATAGGGGTTTTATTCCCAATTTAATTTTCCGCTTTGGTCAAGAAGCCCTCTTGGTTTGGATATACTGGGTGCTTGGTGTAATGAATTTCCATGCAACCGAAATCACATTTGTTGTTTCTGCCGTTAGAGGAGTCGAGACTTTTGGTGAGATGTGGGCTTTTGTGGTCGGCGCTTCTTCCAAGAGTAATATGGTAAATTTGGCAGTAAGTGGTGGAGTTTATTTTGCTATCATCCCACTCGTTACGTATCTAATTCATAAGGTGGTAGAAGAAGTGCATGACAAAAATGAGGTCCAGAACAAATCGTTGGATTCAAAGATTGAAGGGGAACGTGACATCGAGCAAGTTGTGTTCGACAATAAAAAGATAGACATTGTCACTGATACCAAGGAGGTTGAATCTAATTAAAATAAGTCTGTATATTATATATCAATTGTTACTTTACAAACTCTACTTAATTAGATGTATTGGGATAACCACTTGAAGGCTTCACCATAGCCAGATCTCACAACAATGGAAACCATAAACACTTCGATTGGTCTTCTGCCATCTGGCAACTTCCCGGTGTCCTTACCAGTGGTGTTATATAAGCCCAATGCAGATTTTAATTCCATTTCACCAACGGCTGATGGCACGTCGATCTTGTTACCCAAGATAACAAAAGGAACGTTGCTCAACTCTTCGATCTTGAAAAGCGATTCTAATTCGGCTCTGGATTCGGCAAATCTTTCTTGGTCTGCTGCGTCCACCAAGTAGACGATCCCGTTGACTTCTGGGAAGTAGTCCTTCCACAAACGACGGGCGACTCTGTGACCACCCAAATCAAAGGTAGTAAATCTCACATTACCAATAGCCAACTCTTCTGAAGTTGGGTGCAAGGTAGGTTGAAGAGTGGCTAATCTATCGTTCTTCAACATGTGCAAAAGGGTGGTCTTACCGGCATTATCCAAACCAAGAAACAATAACTTAGCATGCTTGTTCCATAAACCGAGACTTGACAAAATGTCTTGAACTGAGGTGTTAGTAGGATACTGATAGTACGATGGTTCTACTACATACACCAATCAAAAATCCACATGATCTTGGAGTGTTGTTATTGCGTAAGGATACCTTGTCGTTTTGAACAAGTTTGAATTTTTCCCAAAGTAATATGCAGGCGGAGACGGTGTTGTGACTTTTGTGCACACGTTAGTTACGTAGTGTATTAGGTAATACTATACTTATCTAATGTATGTTAGATTCAGGCTGGTAGCGTATATCTATTTCCTGTTAAGGGAACTTGTTTGCGGTGGAGGAGATTTCCTTACTCTAGACGAAGATTGGAAGCGGATTGACTAACTATGAATAACTAGTAACTCCTCTATTGATCACTTAGTATAGACTACTTATGATCCGACTCGAGATTATCAATATTACTTAGATTAGTAAAATTGACTTGATACTTAAACCAAACTCGGATGCGGTACAACGATTCTATTTATACTCGCATCACAAGAGGAATGTTCTCTCTCTCCCCCCCCTCCTACACTATTCCTCCTAGACGAAGTTTAGCTTCGTCTAACTCCATAAGGTACGACAGGTGATCATTTACACGTGACCATAACGTCAATAGACAGTAAGGTGACTGCACACAAGATCACACGGTCGCAATCCGAGCGTCTTGATTAAAGGCTCCGTAACGCTACATTCCATGACGGCTTTATACTTTTAGAATAGTATGATTTAGCTTGATTTTTCGTTGATTCAAAATACAGCTTTATGTATTATTAAAATCATTCCGATAAGGGTTTAGAAAACTTCAATTCCATGCTTATTGGTTAATATGGGCACATCTGAATTGCCATTTCCGAAATGAGCTGGAGGTACCTAAATTTATGGATCAATCGCTCTGGGTCATCTTACTCCACACATAACTATTCCTTTCTAATAACTACAAAAATTTTAATCGTCACTACTGTTTCAGAATCTAAACTCAACCCTGTGGAACACAATTGCCAGTGCAGCTACCTTTCAGCACTCAATCAAAAAAATTTTGGGTGCAAATAATGGAACGTTTTCTGATTCATGAGTCTTGTGAGACATTTCGAGAGCAATGGTAGCTATACTTGTTGATAATATGAGATCAAGAAAGACAAAGTTTGGTGATATCAAACAAATATATTTTACAGTATCCAACTAACTTGTAAGAATACTTGACTCGCATATAGTCTAGATAAAGTACAATAACGAAATTGTCAAAAGATTTGAGAAAATTAGTTAATTTTTTTTTAAGTAAGACTGGAAGTAACTGGTTGTATGAATTCACTGTTTGCTTTACCCTCCTCCATTATGATTAAGTCGAGACCGTACAAATTGATAGCACACAGCATCTTGTTAATCTCAAGTACCTGTTCTCTTTTGTTTTACTGGCTCTAATTGCATATACCTGAATCAATATCCGTTGACAAGGTGACATAATAATAGTAAATACCAGCAGCCTGTCATAAAATCAAATAATCTCTCCATTGTATTTTCATAGTTTTTTTAGTATTTCAGGACTCCTTCTAGAACGGTGCTCAAACCCTTTGCAACGGTATTATTCAATTAAAACAATTTGATAGATACAAGACAACTTCTTAGAAATCTATCACCTCAGTTCAAAGACACCAACAGTTTGATACAGATTCCAATGATCGCCACAATGCCATTGGGTAATTTTGAGAGTGAAGTTAGCCGTTCAATAAGAGGGTTTATGGTAGGTTGGGGGTTCATAATCTATATGCACACCTGATCAGATTAGGCACCACCAATATGTCATACATTACCCCACTAAATTTCCGTATAAAGAGATATAATCCCTTCATTTAATTTCTAAATGTATTAGACTATCCTTCTCTCATTCATCATGGTTTACGCTTTTAGCTTGTCTACAACTCGGGAAAGCTCAACGGATAACTCTGAAACTTCTAGAACAAGATCGTCTTCATTAGTTCTGGTACAGCCAACACGTTCCCACTCAAATTCAGTCAGTTCAATCACCTTCGATGAATCATCTGCTTTGGATAATCTTATTGAACAGGATTCAGACCTAAAATTCCCATTTTCACATCCATATCACCCTAAACATGGGAAAATAAAACTTATGGAAGACATAGATATCGAAAAACAGTTGATAATAACCGCTGGCGGTAGAAGAGAATATGTATGTGGGTTCATTTTAAAATTAATCATTTTGATGTTTGTGGTAGTAGGTTCGGGAGTGTTGGTTTTTTATGCCTTATAAAGTCAAAAAATTATAAATAGAGAGATCAATAAAAAGCGCAACTTGTTTAGTACTACAAATGTACAAGAGAATCTTTTCAAGGAGATATTCCTTAAAACCCGACGATCAAAACTCTGCGTTGGTTGAAAGGTTTACAGCGATCCTTGAAAGCAAGATTGCAGAGAGCTCGGCGAACCTGCTCACTAATGACCCCAAAATCAAGCAGATTTATGACAAGTACAAGAATGATACCCCAGATATAACCAGAGCGACAAATCATATCAAAGGTGAGCCTCGGTTGGCAACAAACAAACATGCGAAAGAAATTTATGAGTCAACACCATGGACAGGAACCGAGACTAATATAGATGCCAATCTCAGGATGTTGGTGGATCTGAAACCGAAGCCATTGAAGCACGGCAATCGAATATTCACGCCACCAGTATCTTTTCGTGACAAGATAGTCAATGCCAAGGAGGGAAGTCTTGATTATCAGCTAAAACAACAAGAAAACAGGGAGCTGGAACAGTTTCGTGAAATGTACAAGGAAAGATTACTTGGACCAACGATGCTTCTTTCGTCATCCCATGCCACCACCGTTAACTTTGTAGATTCATTGGCCAGCACCAAGATCAATGAGTATATTAACCAAGACGGCCACTTTGAGACCCCAGAAATGTTACATGTCAGAGGGAAACCTTTAGATCCAGAACATCTAAAGAACTGTACCGATTCAAACTATTTCATGAACCAAGTATTAGGCAAACAAGAGATTTTACCTCCGTGGATAGAAACTCAACGAGGTGTGGACAATTCAATAGTACGAGTGCGAAAAGATCTCGATGAGTTATGGTTCAAGTGGATCATCAATACTTCGCCAGCAGCATATAATTTCACACCAAAAGCGCTGTTGCAGTCGTTGAAAACAGTGTATGAAGTTGAGATCAAATTCTATAAATTCAATCCATCCACATTACCTGATAAGGCATACATAGAGGAAAGAATAACTCTTATCAATAAGTCTATTCGCGACTATAACCTTCAGTGTCCTTCATCCAACCTACACAAGATTAAATTGGTTCCAGTAAGCGAAATCGAGAAGTCTTTTACTCGAGCAATTAAAACCTTTCCTGCTCAATTGGAACAGTGGCACGATATGATTACATCCAAGAACACTCCAATTGTAAATAGACACTCAGGAGGATTCTTGAATATATTCGGTAATGATACCAGAAGTGGCGGTGAAGGCAGCAGTGGCGGAAGTTCCATAGACATTAGACCTGTAAATGGCGACAACAAGTTACATATTTGGCGTGCTATAAAGGATGCATTTAAATAAACTTGTTTCTCTATGATAAATACCAGTAAAACATGACAGCAATAACCAACAGCAACACCACCAGCTTTTCAAATACACTGGAAACAGAGCTATGGCTTCTAGCAGTTACAGAGCTCTGCCTCAAGTTATTGAGAAACTGTTGACTCATTTGCTCCCGACTGAACAATTCCAACACTCTATTGTAACCATTGTTCCCAAGAGATAACTTGATCTCTTTCCCTATTTCGTTGTAATGGGAAACCAAGATCTTGGCCCATTTTTCAAGGTCCGGCTCTTCGTTATATCCCGTTGCGACTTCGATATTGGTGCCATCGTAATTGATGATAGATTCCAAAGGTCCTCCATTATTGACTCCTAAGACGGGTGTTTTGAACAACATACTTTCAACAGGCACAATACCGAAATGTTCTAAGGATGGGGTGTACAACAAGAGTTCAGCATTGTTGATCAAAGACGTTTTCAAAGACGAACGAACTGATGGAAGGAAAAGGATATCAGTAGCTGGAGGCATAATTATGAGCTTGCCTCTCACCGTAAAGCTAGTGAGCTTCAACGACTCACAAAGCTTGTCTAACTCGTTCAAATACTCAACATTCTCCAACACTCTGGCATCGTACCCACCTGCAATAACTAGCCGGGGTTTATTCTTATCGTGAACCAATTTCCTAAACTTAGCAAAGGCCTTTATTGCCAATTCAATGTTCTTTTTACGTTCAAAGCGGTTAATGGAAAGAAAGAACTTGTTGCCCTTGAAGAACTTTGTGACTTCTTCCTCAGCAGCAGTATCCACAGTAGCAGTAACATCCACGCAGGGGTAAATGACACCCGGATCAATATGCTGGAGGTTCTTGAAAGTTTTATGAAACATTCCCTTGGTAAAAGTAGAATTGACGACAATCTTATCACTGAGACCTGTGGTCCATTCCTCGAGGCGGTCAAAAGGCAATCTGTACAATTTCTTGAAAAGCGACTCCCGCTTTGCCAAAAGCTGATCGGGGAAATGACAGTAAAACAAGATACGACAGTTTTCTCCGCTCAAAATGTTCAAGAATGGAATACAGAACGAAAGCTGGTCCACAATGAAGTAGTCATATTGCTTGATTTCCCCAGTTACAATTAATTTCAAGGTCAAATAAAATTGTCTAAGAATAGCAAAGAAAATGTGAAGTCTCTTGAAAAAGTGTGTGGGTAAGAAATCGCCATACACCACTACTTTCAACTGGTTGGAGCTTACCTCTTCGAAGCAATGTGTGCGGTCACAATGTGATGTATATATGACAACTTCATTCTTAAGGTCTTGAAGACCCACTGCAGCATCGACAACAAGTCTCTCTGCCCCACCAATACCCAAATCGGGATGTATAAAAGCAATTCTGACCATAGTTTCACTTCGGTATAATCGAGTTTACCTGTGGAGATGTTTTAGCTTTGGTTAACATGGTTCAATTATAGTAACATCGATATTACGTAAGACATTACATAACAAAACACTCGACATCTTCTGTTACACGGATTTGTACGAATGGAAGGGACTTCCGTAATCTAAACGGAAGAAGGAGATAGGTTGTAACTACATATAAGTCACAAGTTGCTCCACAGTCAATTACTAATATAAGCTGCTAGTGAAGGAACCCGAGATACTCAATAAATTAATACGGTACTTAAACAATCCGGAACTTTTGAAAAGCATCTATTTATAATTAAATCTCGCCGCAGTATTCTTATACATTCACAAATCATCTCTACTCCTAGTATTCTCGAGAACACAGATTTTTTATCAACTGTCTAACATCATGTCCGTGATGTCTATGGCACGTGTCAAAAATGTAAACATATCACACGTACGCGTGATAAATCAAAATAAATATATTCACTATTATACATTCTTCTGCTGCTCCACAACTCGTTTAGCCTGTTCCTCTCTTTCCAACTTCTTCTTCAACTTCTCTGCCTTCCTATCGTATCTCTCATCATCTGGATTAAACCCCGCCTCATCACTACCCCAAACAGCCCATGCGGGGGTTTCCTTTACGTAGTCCAAGTCTGTAAACTCTTCACCACTCTCCAAGAGCTCAAAGAACCGAGGATAATCGATATGAGTGTGCCACGTTCCGTTAATCTTGAACTTATCGTGGGCAATCAAGATACAACACGAGTGTGCATGTTCAGCGGCAATTTCATAAGCATGCCCTCTTGACTGTAACTCCTTTGTTAATGACACCACAAATTCCTTACATTCGTCATAAAATGGGATATTCTGCATCGTCAATGGGTTACCGTTGCCGTTGGAAGACCCACAGAAAGTAGCACCCTTGACTTCAATTTGCGATGGTTGCGCTCTGACCACCATATCAGCATACGCCTCAATATCGGTCATATTGAAACCCTTGACCAACGTTAACCGGAAAACAGTACGTTGATGTTTTTGCTTTGTTCTTAATATATCCAAACAAGAATTTAATCTCTCCCAAAAATCGCTATTCAATGGTCGGTCCACTTTCTTTAAATCGGCCTTGGTTGGTGCATCAATACTGACATAAAGTTGCGTAACCTTATTCAACTGAGCCAAATGATCTGGATGTTGAGCATTGCAAACCAAGAATGAAGAAATATGCTTTTCATGTAACATACCAACGAACTCGTTGATATGTGGATAAAAGATTGGTTCTCCAACCAACGACAATGCACAATGTCTCACCTGAAATGCCTCTTGGAATCTATCCATTTGGATACCGGGAACACCACGCATCTGCTTGATCTTTTGATAGTGTCCTTGTAAGGCACCTTCCATAACTTTTTCCGGTGGGTCTACTTCCCAACGCCAGTTCAGCTTGGCAACTGGATTAGTTCCGTGTCGCCAACAGAAAACACACTTATTAGAACATGCCAACGATGGAGTTGTTTCCATACACAAGTGCGAACGAATACCGTAAAATGCAAATTTGTAACAAGAGCCTCTTCCTCTCAAAGCACTCTTAGTCCATCGACAAATCTTTACTCCTGAATGGGAGCCAACAATGGTATATCCTTGTTTAGTTAATGATTTGTAGGTGGGAGAATCCTTAGCCACCATTTTTTTGGTTTCAGTGCCTAAAGTACCAGACTTTCTGATGATATCTCCCATATCTTCAACGTCAACAAGAGTATCAGGATCACTATCATCATTCTCTTTATCGCTATCATCAATATCATCTTCCTCAATATAAAATGGTTCATTGTCAGACAACAAACCTGCAAAGTTCTGAATCCATTCCTGGGCCTTAGGTTCGCCCTGATACTTCATACAGACTTCACCAACAGGGAATAATCTTCTTGCACCAAGTTTACCCATCCATCTGTCAGCCAATTTGGCCTGGTAACAGAATTTTTCACCATTCCACGATTCAGAATCACCCAAACCTAAGACAGCAAAACCCAAAAGGGAAGCCAATGGATACTTATCGACTCTAAAGTCTTGATAGGTATCAATCAAGTGTTCCAAAAAGTAGTCAATAGGAGAATCTGTTTCGTATGATGGCAATACCAATAAGTAAATATTTTTACTATTATTTTGTGGAGTTTTAAGGAAGTACTCTTCCAAGTCGTCAACGTCGTCGTCAAGCGACATGAGCTTGGGTGAGTTTTGTAAACCATCGATACTACTAAGCTTGTCCGCCAAATTTTTGGCCACACGGTGAGAAGAACCAGTTAGAGTTGTGTAAAAGATAAATATCTGGGATTCCAACAACTTGACTGATGACTTGGTTAATGTTGGCTGATTAGCAACGCTTTTTAGAGGCTTAGAAGCCCGAATAACCTTAGGAGCCCTCTTTGCTCTTCTAATAGGTTTAGATTTGGGGAATTCTATAGTTTCAGATGGAGTAAATGTGGTTGAGGTAAAATCAACGGCATAGATAGGTGATTCCTTTAGCTCTAATGGTGGCTGTACGGCCGACTTCTCTAGACTGTACAAAATACGGAGAGTAATAGCACCTAGAATGACAGTAAATCTTCCTCCAGAGGCCAAATAGAATGCCCCACAAAGCACCAAAATCGCTGTTCCTGAACCCATAGCTCTTGTTGATGAAGAATTTACAAAAATTTTAGGCGATGGAAAAATATGCAGGAATTTTTGTAATCAAGATTATCTGGTTGATTGAATCTGAAGGATCAACAAAAATCGTATAGCATTAATAGAATGAAGTTAAGCCAGTATCAATAGCACGGTAATGATTGGGGTAGTTCCAAAGTCAATAGAACTGCAACAAATGCAGTAAAAAAACCAAAAACAGAAACAATCAATATCATCGATTAGTATCAGCTCTTCACGAAGATAGTACATGACGAATCGGAGTGTATTGCATGTCAAATACGTCTTAGTTTGGTCTTCCGGTAATGCGTTCGTCACGGTCCTTGTAATCCAACACGTCGTTGGCGCGTTCTTGGAGAATCAGCAGTTTATCAAACACTTGAGTTGCAGTCTGTTTTACCGATTGGCTCCGTGCCAACATATCATCGTATTCCAAGATATCCTCAGGTGTAAGCTTGATTGCAGTCGCAGGTCTTCTAAGCATCTTTATGTGTGTTATCGTTTACAATTCAGGTTTACGGATTGTTATATGTCGAACCGTCAACGCCGAAAAAATTTGAAAACTTAATCTCAACACGACTCGTCCCGTCAGATTGCAACCGTTTGTACCCTCTCGGTCTCAAATTTGCAGTCCTTCTACCATCACAATTGGACATTAACAATTTCTCATGTCCTTGACCCGGTCCGATAAGATAATCACGTTATCTGCTGCTCGTACCCTTAACAACAACGAAAACTCAGACCAGAAGAAAGTTATCTGGAAGGAGCTTGGCGTCTATTTAGACAAGCGCTTGGACATCCACGCCAAGTCACCATCTGCCAACACATCACACTCCGTTCTAATTACTGACGCTCACGTCGACAAGAGTTACCTTTCCCAGAATATACAGTACAAGATCTGCACTTCGTGCAACCGTCCCATTGGTGAAAATAGTCTTGAGTCCCACTATTCCAAGTGTGTTGAAATGAAATCAAAGAAAATGGAATCTGTAGGTGATAAGTCAGTTAGTGCTATGAAGAAGAAAAGAGGTAGAGCCTTTTTGGAAGACGCTCCGTCAGTCGACTCTTCTCGCAACACAACTCCCATTCCATCAACTCCCACAAGCGGAACAGCTGCAAAGCCTAAAAAGAAGTACAAGAAATCACAGACTCAACGTGAAAAAGAAGCAGCTAATGCAGCTGCAGCAGCTGCAGCAGCTGCTGCGTCGTCACCTAACTCGTCATCCAAAAGAGATCCAGCTGGTCCTGGTAAAAAGAAGAAGCAACCCAAACCCAAGACTGTGGCTAAGACCAAGGGTCCTGTTGATGTAGAGAAACAGTGTGGTGTCCCATTACCTTCAGGCGGGTTCTGTGCAAGGTCCTTGACATGTAAAACCCATTCTATGGGAGCCAAGAGAGCAGTGTTGGGTAGAAGTGCGCCATACGATGTCTTATTACAACAATACCAAAAGAGAAACCAAGCAAAGATTGCGGCTCTGAATGCTTTGGAAGCTCAGAGGAGAGAAAATGCAGAATTTAATGGCGGCGAGGATGGTGATGATCTTTCAAGCTTGAATTACAACAAGATTTTGGATCCCGACGAAGAAACCCATTTGGTCTTGGAAGGATTATCCAAGAACAATCCGATGCCGCTTGAACGCAAAATCATATTGCCAGCCCGTAACCGACATCGGTTTTTGGCGTCGCGGGAATTCTACGCCAATGCGTTGATTATTTCTGGCACTAATAACAATAGCAGCAGCACTACCAACAATACCAATAACTCAACAGACCAAACATTGGCAAACCAGGCAATTTCTGGATCCATAGGTGGCTTACAAGGCCGTTGTGCCTTAATCAATGTTGATGCCAATAAGGATGGGCCAACTCAAGCATTTTCTGCGATTCCGGGTGAAATGTACCAGGTAAGAGCACCTCTGAAGGCAATATTGACTACTGCACAGTACAATACACTTCAGCAACAGGCCTTTCAGCAGCAGGTTTTGAAGTTCCAGCAACAACAACAACAGCAACAACAACAAATGTTATTAATGAAGCAAAAACAACGTGCTGCTGCTCAACAGTAACAGTCGGGATCTTTGTATTAATATATAGTGTACTATAAACCAATCACTTCTCAATGGGCCAATTGGGTCGGTTTTTAGTTATCCAAGGGTGTTCAAATACTTCTTCGAGAGATATGCGCAGTCTGGGGCTTCTCTGTAACAACTGGTCGATAAGATCAGCAGCATCAGAATCTATATAGCTTGGAATCTTGAGGTCAACCTTGGCGATACGTTTGTACGTGGCATTCTTATCAACTTCTTCAAAAGGAGGTTTACCGACAAGAAACTCGTAGGTCAAGACACCAAGGGACCATATATCAACGTTGTAGTCATGTTCGTTACTCTCTATCATTTCTGGGGGTAAATAATCTAGAGTACCGCAGATGGTTAGACGTCTATGCTTTGATTGTGGATTTTGTTGAACAGACCAGCCAAAATCACTTAATTTAATGGTATTGTTCCATGAAAGTAAAATGTTTTCCGGCTTGATATCACGATGTATAATGTTTTTAGAATGCAAATATTGAAGTGCCTGAGCAACTTGAAAGATGTAGTATGATGCAGTTTCGTTATTGAAGCATTTCTGGACCTTCAAATGTTGGTAAAGCTCTCCATATACCGAGTACTCAAGAATCAAGTAAACGTTCTTGTGGTCATGAAAAAACCCGTAAAGACGAGAAATCTTTGAGTTTACCAAATTGGATTGGATTTCAATCTCACGACGAAAGTTCTTCTCCAATTTGAGTTCAATTAGGTCTTTTTTAGACATGACTTTGAGAGCTACGACGTAGCCAGATTGTTTATGTTTGGCACAGTAGACCTTACCGAGCTTTCCCTTGCCGAGAATACGGCCTATTTCAAAGTCATGAAGGTGAAATTTCTTGGTGAACTTGCGTTTGGTCGGCAGCTTTAAAGGATTCAACGATTTTGGTTTATTTGAGATGATTGGTTTGCGTATAAACGATTTGGTTGTTGGAGGAGGTTTCTTTCTCCCACCCACTGTCTCAAATGTATTAAGTTGTACTTTTGTAAGTGGCTTCCGTGATGATGCAGTGTTTGATGGTTTGAGTGCTTCCAGAAGCGACTCTATGCGAGTTTCTATATGTTTTAGCAGACTAGCCGCCGTCGGTGACATGGTGTGGTGTGCGCGTTAAAGTGTAGTGTCCGGCTCTTTAATTGTTTACAATAATTATTTGCATTTAGGTATAGACACGCACTCCGTTTTTTGCACCAATGCATCAAGAAGGATTCTTAGCCATTAAAAAATAATTGTCCGTGTTTTGTGCAGGGAAAATATTATTGAGGCGCTATATTTGGTAGTAGTCATTGGAGGGGCTATGGGAGAGGAAGTAGAGTTGGATATTTATAAATCCGCTGAAAAGAAAGGAGAAAAAGCTTTTAATAAGCATATACCAACAGAAAAATAAATCTAGGTCAGAGAGGCATGAAGTGCAGGCTACTAACACATCAACAATTTTTTAAGGCTAGAATCTCACTGAGAGCCCTGCCATTTTCGGGATGTGTATCCTGTATGGAGCGTACAGATTAAGAAACTTAGTGTCTCAAGGTAAAAGTCGAGTAGTACATATTTAGTTGATAAACTTTTACTGGAGAGAAATGAGCGGGGATGTGTAAACGCTATTCTTTAAATGAGAGCTAAACAAGTTAGATCATGTTCAGGAGTAATAAGGTTTTACAAAACTTGGTTGACCCAATAGCAACCTGCAACTTGAACAGAGATACGGCTGAGTCCAAATTTGGTTACGGCTTTCGACAAGTTAGGAAAAATAATGCCGGGCGCCACACACAACTGGAAAAGTTGCTTATTAAGATAACAAGAAAAAAAAACTATTGCAATGTAACTATTATTATTTCATGATTGTCAATAATGCCACAAGTAGTGTACCGTATGCAAAAACCCTAACCGGTATTGTAGATTTCAGTTGACTTTTTGCCGTAGAAAAAATTATTTCAGAAAAAAATATAGTTAAAAAACAAAAACCAAAACACGAACTTAACACCGGGCCATTTGTGGTTTGGTCAAAAAACCACAATAATTGTGGAACAGGCTGTGCAAATGTGGCTTAAAGTTAGTGTATACCATTCCTGGTATATACAACTTATATATACATTTATACACAATAGAAATGGAATAAAAATAGCATCGGCACAGCCACGGCTAAACAGTCTGCCGTAAAACCGGCCGTCTCGATTTGGCTCTAGGTCGCGTCGTCTGATTATTGCACAATACCGCATCCCGTTGGTAAGTAAAAAAAAAAAAGAATGACTTGAGATCTAAGGATGTTATTCTGCTACAGGCGGCTAGGTATAAATTGACGACGGAATCCGTTGTAATGTAGGCGTTTTACTGACCAGTAACAATATAATTTATTTAAAATCATGGGTATCAAGGACAGAGTAAAGAGAGCTTCCAAGATCTTCTCCAACGACTCCAAGGAAGAATTAAACAAGCAAATCGAAGCTAAGGAAACCGAAGTTTCTAAGGAAGTCGAAGCTGCTGTTGAAACCGCCGAAGCTAAGGTTGGTGAAACTACCGAAGCTGCTACCGAAGCTTCAAAGGAAGGTGTTGAGACAGTTGCTGATGCAGCTAAGGGGACAAAGGAAGAGGTTGCTGATGTCGAACCAAACGTGACTGATGCCGAAGAAACCAAGGAAGAAGCCAAGGAAGCTGCTACTGAAACCAAGGAAACCATTACTGAAACTGTGAAGGATGCTGTTGCTACGGCAGAAGACAAAGGTGAAGCTGTTGCTAAGGATTTGGCAGCCAAGAGCGAAGACGCCAAGGCCGAAGTAAAGGAAAGCATTGAAAAGGTTGAGAAGGCTGTCAAGAAGAACGATGTCTTTAAGAGAATTTTAGGCAAGTTCAAGAAATCCTCCTCCACCAAGGCTTAAGCTTCCCACTAATATTTAATGTCTAGTAATAATATAAGTATATAATTTAATAATTCTAATTTAAATAATCAATTCACTTGGATTGTGGACTTTCAACAGAAAAGACGCGTAGATGATGATTATTGTAAACTTGAACTTGCGTACTCGAGGACTATAGACGAAGCAGTTTCGTTTATTATTTTGAGTTTCGACCGAGTACCTATTGTAGTCATGTTTCACATTCGTATTATGATCGTTATCTTATGCTAATTTTTATTATTAGACCAAGAAACATTACCATATATTTTTACAGCTACCACACGATTAAGAAACAAATGTTCCTCATCATAAATATCGATACATGAATTCTTTATTCTCCAAGGGGTGTTACTGTCTGTTATAAGTTGCTTTTGTGATCCTTTACTACTCAGTGCAGAATTTCTTTTTCTTTGGAATCCTTTTCTCCCTTAGGTTTTTTGGACGCCTGCACGCCTTTCAAAAAAACTTCGCTCGTATTAAACCGACACCCACTGACAGCCACCATTTACATCACAATTAATCCAGGTCAGGCTGCCTAATTCATCTAAGAAAGTTTTGTACTCACTTTAGTTCTTCTTAAATTAACTTTAGCGAGTATCTTTATCAACTTTTCTATCGTCATAACTGCATCTATTGCTGACAACGCTTTATTTATCCCCCAGTCCACCTCGTTAGCCGCTCAAGGGGGCAAATCAAAAACTTGTTTACTAAACACATATCGAGAAGGGTACCCTTTTATGCATTACAACTAGACCAGCATGGATTTAAGAGTTGGAAAGAAATACCGGATCGGTCGTAAAATCGGTTCCGGTTCCTTTGGTGACATCTACCTCGGAACAAACATCATCTCAGGTGAAGAAGTCGCCATCAAGTTGGAAAGCACCAGAGCAAAGCATCCACAATTAGAATATGAGGCCAAAGTCTATAAGGCACTTAGTGGTGGTGTTGGTATCCCCTTTGTTAGATGGTATGGTACTGAATGTGATTACAACGCCATGGTCATCGACTTGTTAGGGCCATCCTTAGAAGATTTGTTCAACTACTGCAACCGGAAATTTTCATACAAGACTGTCTTATTGTTGGCTGATCAGTTGATCTGTCGTATTGAATATATACATGCTCGTTGTTTTATTCACAGAGATATCAAACCAGATAATTTCTTGATGGGAATTGGAAGAAGAGGGTCCCAGGTCAATGTAATTGACTTTGGTTTAGCTAAAAAGTATCGCGATCCTAGAACGCACTTGCATATCCCTTACAGAGAAAACAAGAACTTGACTGGTACTGCAAGGTACGCCTCGGTAAATACACACTTGGGAATAGAACAGTCAAGAAGAGATGACTTGGAATCCTTGGGTTATGTTTTAATTTATTTCTGTCGTGGATCCTTGCCATGGCAAGGTCTTAAGGCTGCCACGAAAAGACAGAAGTATGACAGAATTATGGAAAAGAAAATGATGACGCCCAATAATATTTTAACCAAGGGGTTACCATCAGAATTTTTAGAGTACATGACCTATATCAAGACGTTGAGATTTGATGATAAGCCTGACTATCCATACTTGAGAAAGTTATTTAGAGACTTGTTCAAGAAGGAAAATTATAGATATGATTATGTCTTTGACTGGACTTTATACAAATTCCAGCTAGAAAAGCAACGTGCCCAGTCCAAAGATGAACAAAACCAACAGCAACAACAAGACAAACCACTTTTGCAGTCTATTCAGCCAACACCTGAACAGCAAAGAATAATGCAACAACAACAGCAACAGCAACAGCAACAGCAACAGCAACAGCAACAGCAACAGCAACAGCAAAAGCAACAGCAACAACAGAATGCTATCGGTTATACGGGTGGTCCAGCATACAAGGAATTAAATGATAAAATAAAGTTAGCGCAAGAGGATCATCAGGTACAAAGCCAACCAGAATCTAACCAAGTCCCAGTACAAGCAAATCTTAACTACTTACAAAATAACATTTCTAACGACCGTTCTTACGGGCAGCGTGTTTATGTTCCTCCTCCTCCACAACAACAACAGCAGCAACAGAATCAAACACCAGCTTGGCTTTAATTGAATCTCTAGTCATTACAGCGAACCTAGCCCAGTTGCATTTTTTTTAAGGGAATTAATGCTATAGTACATCGGTTTGTACATAGATTTACCATAATTGTAGCTAATACATGTATTGAGTGTATTTTTAGACTGTATCTATTTAGCTTCTCCTTCGTTTAGTTCTTTGGTCTCCTTCTTCTTGGCTTCCTCGATTCCACCATCAAATATAGCACCCAAGAAATCAAAGACATGCTTGGCCTCTAACTTTGTCTCAGCATCAGCAGAACTGTTGGAAGAGAATGAATCAATAAAACCAAAAAATCCATGAAAAACATTTTCCTTCACTTCTTCACCGTAGATCTTGTCATAAATAAATTTCATCTTGAAGTCATGCATTTCCTTGGTGTACTTAGAGAAGTCAATCTTTTCATAAGCAAACTTTTCCAAGATCGAGTTGGCGCTGTCGTAAACTGGGTTTTCCAACAACAAACCCAAGGCTGGTGCCTTAGGAATATTAATTTTGGTTGGTCCAAAACACTCACTAATTCTGGTGATGGGACATCCAGTTCTGACAACCAAGACTGCCATGGCAATCATTTTTCTGATTTGATGTAACATAAATGACTGTCCGTGTATATGAATAGAGACCCATTCTGTACCTTCTATAACAAATGGATCAGATACTGTAGTCTCCTTCATGAATCTTCTAGCAGATGGATCCTTGAAGGTCTTGCCAAGGGTGAAGTTGTGGAATGTATGCGAACCTTCGTACTGCTTCATGGCTTGTCTGAACAAGTCGAGTCTTTCCTCACTCACATGATAAGCTCTTCTACGAGTATTCTCGATACTCTTGTAAGTTTTCATTAACTTGCCAAGCTCGGTCAAATTTCCTTCTTCATCAAAAGTCTTGATGCTGGAGTTGGAAGTATTAGGGTCCGATAACAAGCCCTCAATTTTGGTGATTTCTTCCAAAGTAAGCTCACTTTCCTCAATGGCTTTTCTAGTGTCAGCCCACCATTTTTTACCTTCAACATCATCTCTAATGATACCAGGATGTTCTGCATCCTTGCGTTTAATGAGATCACTCAACATAGTACTTGGTTTGGGTGGGAGCAATGTATACGTTGGCAATAAGTATTCATAAACTCTGGACGAACACATCTTTCTACAATCAAACGATTTGGACGTTCTTTGAATACCCCAAATACGGATCTGATCTGGCAATTCAGCATTAATCTTGTCCATGATATTTTCGTCCTCGATAATCAACTTACAGGAAACGACGTTACCGGCCGCATGGACACCCTTGTCAGTTCTTGCACATCTCATAAACCCATTTTTCTTGATGTCGTCTGAATTTTCAGGAGAAATGGCGCCGGCCCTGGCAAAGGCCTTGAATAGCTCACCTTCAATTGTTTTGATGTTTGGATTAGGCTGAATCTGCATACCATTGTAACCAGTGCCACAGTATCCCATCATGACGGCAACTTTCTTTTTGGGTTTTCTTTCTGATTTAGGAACTGGCTTCCCATCAGCATCTAAACGAGGAGTGAATTCACTGATATTTGTTAGTTAAACCTGGGTCGACATATAAATTAGTGTAACATACCTACGTAACCTTATGTTCCCTCTGCCATTTGGGTCTTTTATTGTCACCTTGAATCGGTTCTGCTGTACGAGCAGCTTTGTCCTTGATTTCAAAAGCTTGATCATTGACGGGTTCCGACATCGTTCGTTTTTCTTCGCCGTTGTCGTTCGTTGAAATTTCGGCATCTCATCGCAAAATTAAAAATCCTGCAGACAAAGATCTCACCTAAAGGAGTCCTTGAAAAATTTCAACCATCTCTCTCTGTAGTATCTTTCAAACGACATAATGAGACCATTAACTGAAGAAGAAACCAAGGTTGTGTTTGAGAAATTGGCCAACTACATAGGTAGAAACATTTCCTACTTGATCGACAATCCAACTAGTCCACACGTTTTTCGGTTGCAAAAGGACCGTGTGTACTATGTTTCTGACCAAGTTGCCCGGTTTGCTACATCGGTTTCGAGACAGAACTTAATGTCGGTTGGAACTTGCTTTGGTAAGTTTACGAAGACTGGAAAATTCAGATTACATATAACTGCATTGCCTTACTTGGCCCAATATGCTAAGTTTAAGGTATGGATCAAGCAGAACGGGGAAATGCCCTTTTTATATGGTAACCATGTCTTGAAAGCACACATTGGTCGTATGTCCGATGATATTCCAGAACATGCTGGTGTCATAGTGTACTCCATGAATGATGTTGCGTTGGGGTTCGGTGTCAGTGCCAAGTCGACCAACGAAGCCAAGAACTTACAGCCTACAGCCATTGTGGCCTTCAGACAAGGTGATATTGGTGAATACTTGAGAGAGGAAGACACATTGTTTGCCTAGATCACAATCCTTTTCTTCCTTTCGATTGCATAACCTCTGTATTTTAGAAACGTTTAATAGAACAGTAATGTTTATTATGACTATTTACAATTAGTATGACAAAGCTGACGTCTTGACCAAGAAACCTGGATTACCAGAAGACACAGTGTAGAAGTTTTGTACATATTTTTCAAAGTGCTCTTCAGCATCGAATGTGGTTTGGGTTAACTTTCCCGCTCTGATGGCAGCCTTTTCTTCTGATAATTCGTCAGACGACTTGAATGAGTCCTTAGAAACATAGTCCTTCACGAAAAGAACACCAGCAGACTCGTAAAACTTCAAGAGAGTTCTTGTTTCTTCCTTGGTTAAGTTATCCACAAGTAACGGGCTGATACCATTGTTGGCAATCAAAATAGATGCAATTTCGACATCAACAGTCTTGACATAAGGGTCGTGAGGTTCCTGACCCAAAGAGACAGACAAAGTCTTATGCTTCAAAGACTTGTCACCAACAGTGGCCAACAAGACACCACCCTTGGAGAAATTGATGTGTCCACCAGCAACCTTTAACAAAAAATCACCCATTTCGAATTCGCTAAAGTGAATTGGAGTAAAATCTGGGTGAAAGTACTTGGAAACAGGAGTGTCAACTACCGTATTGAAGTTGTCTACGGAAACCAAAACTGGGAATTTGTTGGAATGAGCAAGCAATTCATCAATGAAAAAACTGAACGCACTTGTAGGGCCAACCTTACCGAAGTCATGGTTATGCAAAAGGTAATCGTACAATGTGTTGACGTCCTTCTTTAAATGGTGATCAATTCTCTTGGATTGGAAACTAACATCTTTAGTCAATGGCATTTTCTTAAGAACTTCTTGGTTAGCGTTACGCAACTTATAGATCCATCTCTTGGTGAACATTGGTTGTTGGTATTTGTTAGTTTTTGAGTTGAAGATGTAATCGCTGGTACCATCTATGATTTTTTCCGGGTTGCCCATGTGAAGTACTATTATGTCTTTGTTGTATTTGGCCAATGAAAGAGCTTTGGCTTGAGTCAAGAGAGTTGATTTACCGGAACCCTTGGACCCCAACAAACAAACTCGGTTTGTAGCAGATGAACCATCCAACTTCGATATAAATTCCTTATCAATGTTGGAGGTGTTATGTGATATGAGTGTAGTTGGATGCTGAAACATTTCGTGATATTGGTAAGTCTTGAACGAACCCAAAGTACGCAAGATAGTTTCAGTGGAGTCAGAGTACTTCACCACTTTTGATTCACTTGCCTTCAAATCGTTTCTTAATTCAGATACATCCAACTTGGAAAAATCAGTGGCTAAGCTAGCAAAGTTTAAGGCTCCAACAGCGTCCTTGAATGGCAAGTGGGTCATACCACCCTTCTTGACCTTGACAGTATTCTCCTTAGTAGGCTTGAAGGCAACCTTCTTCTTACCTCCCTTAGCAGGAGCAGGTGCCTTGGCAGCAGCAACCCCACTAGAGGAAAATGCTCTGGCCGAAGATCTTACCAATCTGAACATGATCCTCACTTAAGTTGTAGTTGTATTGGTTGAGGTTCACCAAAATTTTTCAGTCTACATTATTGACATGGGCACACGACCTACCTAAAAAAATTTTCTTTTTTGCACCAGACTATTTTTGCCAAACTCAACAGTATATAAAGAGGGAATGTTCCCAACTACTTAGCTCCTTTTAATACGATGTTAAGATATGGCACATTTTGCAGGTTAGGAATACGATGGGTCTCAAAGACCTCAAAGCCAAAGTTTAAATCAAAGCCAATCAAAGCCAAGGGAATTAAGGCACCAAAGCCAACACCACCATCCAAGAATAGCCTTTTCTCGTTTGGTAAATTCTCCCAGTTACATCGTCCCCAGAAAAAGCTCATCGACGCCTCAGAGGTAGGAAGCAATTCCATAGACTCTTTTGATGCTTTGAGAATCTTTCCCACTGTTCGTTCGGCTATGATCAGTGAGATTAAATCGGTGTATAACCTCAAAAGCACATATGTTAAAAATATGGACGAGGTGGCAATCAAGCCAAGTCCTGTACAGGTTGCAGCTATACGAAAGATCAATCAACCACGTCTTCGTAACATTAACAAGCATCAGAACAGCGATAGTGAGGCCATTGTTGCTGATTTGGAGAGAAATAACGAACTAAATCGTTTAAAAGTGTTTACAATTGCAGCAGAAACTGGTTCGGGAAAGACATGGGCATATTTGGCATCTTTGATGAGTAAATTGAAGGAAGATGATTTTAATCTTTTCAAGGAGTCAAAGGAGAAGTTTTTGAATGCTAAAAAGGCACCAATTGTGCGGTCAATAATCTTACTTCCAACTCACGAATTGGTAGAACAGGTTTACAACACGGTGCATTCGGCCAACACCGCTAAATATGATCTTGAGAAGTTGAAGCCTCATCCACAATTCAAGGACTTCTTAAATCAGGATGATCAGAAAACTTCTTTGGGATTTAATGTGGTGAAATGGGGCGTTGGCGATCCACACACCAAGCTCTTTAATGCTGTCAATAACAATAGTATTGACATATTAATTACAACACCAGGAAAAATCAATGGTCTTTCTAAGTTGACAAATTTTAACCGTCCATTTAGGTTTTTCAACTTTACGGAATATTGCGTTTTGGATGAAGCAGATACTCTTATGGACCAATCTTGGGTGAATGATACGATGCTCATAATTAGAAGATTGAATCGGGTCAAGGATCTTATTCTTTGCTCAGCAACAATTCCAAAGGAGTTCCAGCGGACATTACTGAAGCTTTTCCCAGACGAGAACTCAATTATAAATATTGTGACCCCATCTCTACACAAGATACCGAAACAAATACATGTTCGTATCATTGACGCTGAAGTTTCTCCATACAATGGTTCTAAGTTGAGATGTCTTGCCCAGGCCTTGTATGCTATTCAGTGCGACGGAACCGAGCAAGGTTACGTCAAAAGAGTGTTGATATTTGTAAATGAGAAAAAGGAAGTGACCCCACTTGTCAACTCGTTAATAAACAAATATGGACACCGGGCTGACGATGTCATTGGCATCACTGGCGGTGACAGTCCTACCGAGAGGTTGGAAAATATCGAAGCATTCTTGAAACCAGCTGAGCTACTCGAACTTGATCCTGAAGGCAGCAAGATCAAGATTTTAGTTACTACAGATTTGTTGGCACGAGGATTAAATTTTGTGGGTATTAAGAATGTGATTTTGATGGATTTACCACGAAGTTCGGTTGATTTGGTTCATCGTATCGGCCGTACTGGGAGAATGAGACAGAGTGGACGGGTCTTTGTACTCGTGGACAAAAAGACACGGAAGTCTTGGATTAAAGGTTTACCTAACGCAATTAAACGTGGAGTAACACTAGGATAAAAAGGGGGTACGTATTAACGAGAGACAGAACATTTGGGTGCAAAAAAATGATGATCACAATAGATTTTTTTGACGTTAGACTTCCTATTAACCTTGAGGAGACGTCTTAGATAGCTGACTACACCCTATTGTAATTTTATTTTCTTTTTGATGACAACATCTTACTAACTGTTACCAGGATTCAATTACTTGTACATAGTATATAATGACTAATATCTGCTTAAAGTGAGAAAGAGAGACACGATTAATAATCAAAAATGTCGCAATGGGCGTAGTATAGGCAAAAATTAGTACTTATGAATCGGGCATTTCTGCGAATCCCATTCTTATTTACTAGGTCTCAATCGCAAGTAGCGTCAAACAAGGCAGCGGAGTATTACAAAATGTCAAACCAGAAGGGAAAGCATATCTTACAACAAAAGGATGACATTTATTTCGGTACTGAGGCCATCAATAGGGTTTCCTTCTTACGTGAGGATACCGAATTTATTGGAGATAGTGTTTTGCATGGCTCAACTCGTTTTGTATTCTTCCATCAAACCAATCCGCTAGTCAACAAGCATCTCAACAATAAATTGGTTGTATTGACCAATGGCAATGCTCAATTATCAAACAATGGAGCACCGCAACAGGGGTTGCTCTCTCAAAAGATTTGGAAGGACACATTGTCACAATGGAACGAAGACAACAAGAGTCAGAGTCCTAATTTGCGTGACCAAGGTAAGCCAGTTTTCCTCTTCTTAGGTGTGGAGGACGAAAGTGTTGGCCTTGATCTTAAAAGTTTAAAGGCACAGGAACCCGAAAAGTACTTAGATTACCAAGGCCGGTACCAGGGTATTCCATGGTACGCAGTAGACTTGACCAACGCATCAGAATTGACAGAATTTGTTCTTGATTTCTATAACAAGCAACTGACTAAGGGAAGGACCAAGAGTCCGTTAGAAAATGGAATCTTCTTCACGACGTCAAGAAAACATACAATTGGTGGATTCAATCATAAAGAAGCCGCAATTTTCTCTCATGCTAAAATGATGTTTGATTGGTTAGAAAGAAACAAGTTTTGTCCAGGTTGTGGGTCTAAAGTGATACCAGTTCATGCTGGAGGTAAGTTGGAATGTATCAATTTGGCAAAGAAAAAAGACGATACATTCGAGTGTCCTGCTAAGACAGGTGCGGCCACCAATGTTGCTTTTCCCCGTACCGATCCCGTCATTATCACAGCTATTACCAATGTTGAGCGCACTAAGGTATTACTTTCGCTTTCCAAGAGACACGCTTATACTCGAATGTATGCTTGTACTGCTGGATTTATGGAACCTTCTGAGACCGTTGAGGTCGCTACAAAAAGAGAGATCTGGGAAGAAACTGGAGTCATTTGCTCTCAGATCAAAATTGTTAAGACACAACCATGGCCATTCCCGGGCAACTTGATGATAGGATGTTTGGGAATAGTTGAATTTAATGGAGTAAATGAAAATATCCATTTGGGTCATGACCGTGAGCTTGCAGATGCAAAGTGGTTTGATATTAAATTTGTTCGACAATTGGTATACCCTGAAGAACAGGAAGAAGGGTTCAATCCGGAAGGAATTGCTATTCCTTTTGGAGAATCAATTGCTTATCAATTAATTAAATTAGTGATAGATCAGTCCTCCGGTCAAGTGAAGTTATAGCCCGCGCGCCTCTGTTATCAAGAAAAAGAGGCGTGGGGAGGAGGACCAAACCATAGGAATACAAAAAAAAAAAAGAAAAGAATAAAAAAAGGGTCTTGCAATATTTAGGACGAGAAAACCACTTTTTCAGATATCTGCAATTGATATTACAGTGTATATAGTATACACTAACGCATTATTCGAGCTAAAAGGAGAAAGAAATGACGATTGAAGATAACAAACAATGTAGTTTTCCATGTAATTATTTATTCGCAAATTATGAAGAAAAAGTATAACTTACACCACGTTGGCGCAATAAATTTCTTGCCAAATGCAGTGACGCTGCTACCTGAATTTGATCAAGTGAAAGGGAATCTCAGTGAATATTATCATAATACCTTTTGAAGGATGCCTATAGATACTTACACTTCACCTGTTATCACCGGTCATAGAGGTTTCAAGGCCAAGTATACCGAAAATACTATTCTTGGGTTTAAGAAATGCTTTGAAACACAAGCTACCGTCATCGAAACCGATGTATGGTTATCAAAGGATAATGTGTTAGTCATTTCTCACGATGGTTCAACGAAGCGTATTTTTTGTGACGCCGACGGTAATCCAACTGATTACAACATCTTGGATACCAAGTATCACGGCACATTAGAGTACTTGGAAACGATTGAGAGTCGGGAAAGGTTGATGACCTTTAGTGATGTCCTTAAATGGTTTGTTGAATATATAGAAGAAAGTGATTCCAATATTCACAAACTTCAATTGGATATCAAGGGTTTAAATCCTCCCATTCTTTTGAAGTTCCTTTTCCAAGCTTTGTTGAGCGCCAAGAATGACATAACTTGGTGGTACCATCGTATTCAATTTGGAATCTGGAACTTGAACTTTATCAAGTATTTGAACCAAGAAGACTATTTCCGTCAATTCTTCACAGGGAAACCCAATTACTTGGGATATACCCAATTTGATATTTTCCATATTTCGTTTGGTTGGAGAGATTCGATTCACTTTGTCAATTATAACTTATATATTGATGACTTAAACAAGATTGACAATCTCACATCTCGCGTAAAGGTGACGGGGGTATCATTGATCTACATCAGCACGTGGTCGCCTGGTTTCATTACCAAGTTTGTCCCATTACTTCGGATCCAGAACCTAAA
The DNA here is from genome assembly GCA_030574975.1 of Teunomyces atbi. Taxonomy (NCBI): domain Eukaryota; kingdom Fungi; phylum Ascomycota; class Pichiomycetes; order Serinales; family Debaryomycetaceae; genus Teunomyces; species Teunomyces atbi. The sequence continues at coordinate 227,632 of JAJMFW010000007.1, read as the reverse complement.
GTTGTACTCGTGGACAATCAATAATAAATACCAATACGAGTATTTGTGCAATATAGGCCGCAAAGCAGGTTTACCCGAGTATGGTGTTATAAGCGACCACCCCGATTACATGATTGCTCTCAAGAATGATGCTGCAGATGAGCTAGCTGATCAGCATACAAGCTTGGTGTCATACGATCAAGAAGGAAATTTGAAGAACCTTAACTTATCGCTTAAACAACGGGTTTTGTACATTATTTTCAAGTCGATACTGGGAATACTTGGATCCAAGCGAATTTCCGAGGACCAAAAGAATTTTAGTGGTTACGTTGATGGAAACGCTAATACTATAGTCAAAATTAATCCAGTCTACGCATGGGTATTTGGAACACTTCAACACTTCGGTATTTTTTAAATTGTGATAAAACGCACACGATATCTTGCATAGATTTACTATCTTAAAGCAAAGTTTAGTTCCCTCGTTTTGCAGCCACTAAAAATATGATTGATTTTCACCTATTTAACATGACAATATAAGTCTTAAGCTTTTAAAAAAGTCCATACATATCACATCTTCATGGAAAAAGTTTTGACAACGTTTTGTAAATAATTTCACGCAGAGGTAAGGGAGATAGTTGCTTTATTTTTTCCCGTTGCCTCACAATCTATATGATCGGGCAATCCTAAAACGTTTTTATTCGTCACGTGACTCGCTCAACTAGAGGCTCGCCTACAATATCGGGGTATCTAATCAGGCATATTATAATAAATGTTCTTGAATTTATGAGTTGCAACAAATGTACGACCTGTATATACGTATATGTGTCTCCCAAAACAGATGTTTGGGCCAAATTTTGTTCTTTTTTTCTTTCCCAGCCAATTTCTCTTCCATTCCTTCCCACCAGCAATACACCCCCTTAGTCACTGTCCTACGTGTGATTAGATAGTTCTTGCACACTAGTATTTATTTTGCTTTCTAGCAACAGAAATTCATAGAACACCCACTTCCCACCCAACGAGGACCATATTATAGCAAGTTTTTTTGCTGCTAAATTTCGTGTTTATGTACGATGGTGTTGTACAAACGTAAACAAGTCACTTACATCCAACCACCTGTGGTTCCTGCAGACTTATCCAGTCAGGTATTTTATATTCCTCAAACAAACGAATGGTTTCTCAACTATGAAGATTATCTTGACCGTATGGACTACTACAAGAAACGCAAGTTTGTATGTGAGATCACCGGCAACTCATGCCTCACCTTTTTTGAAGCATTGGAAAGTGAAATCAAAGAAATAAAAGGAGTAGAAAAGAACTTCCCTGAGGCATTACGTGAACATATTCTTCGTTTTCTTCAATTTAATAGAATCACACGATTGGATCAACTTGTCGACAAGGTCTATCTGGTATTCAAGCATGACTACTTTCCTGGGGAAACAATTTTTATAAGATCAAGTCAAGCAGGTGCTTCTCCAATCCAGGCAGGGGACGAAACCGAGACACCATTAACTACGAAACAACGAGGGACTATACGTGAAAAAGTACAGTACGGCCAGTCAGAACAAACAAAGTACCTAGTTGTCCGTTTAAATGACACACAACAATCAATCGTCACCAACGACAAAATTTCTCGTGATAGGAACCACTTCACTAAATGGCTTATAAAAACATTCATCAAGTTAACAATGTCAAGATCCCATAAAGTTGGTGCACCATGGGTTGTCAAAGATAAGTACGCGAGAAAATACAGAATCAGTCAAGAATATCCCGAAGACTTGAAACATTATGCAGATTCCACTCCAACTGGAGAAACTCTTTTCGAGCCACAACATCCCAATTCCGTCAACTCCGATGGCTTAAAAATTATTAGCTCGGATACCAATATGCCAAGTATCGAGGTACTCAATGGCACATCATCGAAGAGAGTACGGAAACCATCATCAAAGATAGTTCAAAATAAAAGGAAAGTAAAGCTAGAAGATGAGGAATCACCGTCTAAGGGTGGCGTAAAGAAGCTCAAGAAAGAATCAAAGCTCAAGTTTCCTACCCACTATTTGCCTGAGAACGTTAGGAAAGAGTTGGGTGTTGATGAAGATGAAATAGTCTCAGCAACTGTTTTGCAAACAGTTCAACCAACTCGAAAAAATATTTCAGAAGACTTAGATTTGAAGTTCAATATTCAAAACTCCAAGCCACTCCCACAACCTTTTCCACTTCCTGTAAATGCTCTTGAATTTAATGCACAATTGATCGAAGACTACAATAATGACGAAGATGAAAACGATGATGATGCCGAGGGTAATAGCAATACTGACTTTACTAAGGAGGAAAGAGTTGTTCAAATCAAAAGACTTAAAGGTAAATATCTCAAGTCTATGCAAGATGGTTTACAATCATGGATTTTTATCAATGTTTATCACTCGATCTTAAAATTAGATACATTCACATTTGATGATTTCATTTATGCAATGGGTTGGACACAAGATCAATATGACAAGTATGGGAGATGTGAGTTGTTGGATGAAATATGGTGTGCCGTTTTAGGTGCAATTATCTCAAACGCAATTCCAACTGCTCAACAGGCAGCTGCTGCGGATGACAAAGATGAAATATTTGGATTGTTGGTGAACTTGCCTAGGGAGAATACCTTTCTCAATAATAAAGGTGATCACATTGATAGTGAAGAACTTGGTGGATCAGATAGCGAACAAGAGGAAAAAACCTTGAAAATTGAGGATGAAGAGTCAGAGAATGAAATATCTGGTGAGCACGACAAGGGAAAGAAAGAGTTGGGTCAAAAAAAAGACACAGAAGACGAAGATAAGGAAGAGGATGATGATGAAGTTGCAGATGGAGACGATGTTAACCAGAATGAAGAACATAATGCATACACCGTTATGAACCACAGAAACATCATGTGGCATGATAGACTTCGTAAGAGGAACTTTAAAGATGGAAATTGGCAGAGTATTGTGCTTGGAGTTTTATCATTAGTGGAGCATGTTCCTTCTTACAAGCCAATAATTGATCAGGTATATCGGATCCTCGCTCCTCGTTCTATGAATCCTACTCCTTCCACCGTATTGAGCCAATTTTACGAAGCCTTAGATATAGATTTGAGACTTCAGGTGTTGAATATTTTGGTTGATTTGTTGGTGAATGGTTCTATTGTCAGAAGTTATATTGATCAATGTTTGGATGGTGCAACAAAATTGAGACGTAGTCGATTGGACAATATAAAGGACTATAAAATCAATCTTGAATTGGCTCACAATTTCAATTACTACATTCACGAGGCACTCAATCCTAAGCAAGCATCTAAACCTAAGGAGGAGTCTAACACCACAATTTTTAGAAGACCTAGGTTAATTTTCCAAGTTGTTGATATGACCGAAAAGGAACAGGAGTTAGCCGACAAAGATGAAAAATTCAAGGAAGCATGGATTCAACGAAAGGAAGCACTTATCAAAATTGATCAAATCAAGAAAGAAAAACACCAAATTGAAAGACAACTTAATGAAATTGACTGCCAACGTGTAAGGCTCTTAGGTAAGGACAGATTATACAATAGGTATTGGTGGTTTGAAAACAATGGCTTACCAACGTTTTTTGGTGCATCAAATGATGAAGATGATAATGAGGATGACGATAAGGAAAGAGAGAAAGAAAATGAGGATGATGACGATATCGACAAATTGGAAATTTCGGATGAGACATATTTGATGGGAAGATTATGGGTACAAGGTCCATCGAATGACGACTTATTATTTCATTTAAAAAGTTCCTACGATGACACCAAAGCATTTAATGATGAGTACTTTGACCAAGATTTGCATGACCAGGATAAAAAATCTACCGCTATCACCAAGGAAAAGGTAGATGATGGTGATAATTCTCAGATCAAGAAGATGGATTTTGATGTTATCCCTCCTTTGTTCAAGCTGGCTGTCTGTAAAAATTTTGGACTTGATTTTAGATCCAATCAAATTGTCAAAATTGACGAGCAACCAGAGTCAGTGGTAATTGATAGTTTTGGTTCATTGAGAACATCTGAATTGCTTAAGCAATTGAGTCCATTTCAAAGGAAACTAATTGAGGAGTATCCTGATCCGCTCACGAATGGAAGTAGTTGGAGATACTACGATAATCCCGAAGATATTGAAAAGTTACTTACGTGGTTAAACCCTTGGGGAGAACGTGAATCTGGTTTACGAAAGGAGGTTGCAGCTGCAAGGGACCTGATGGTTTCAAGTATGCAAGCTAGAAGGAAAGCGTTATCGTTGGATAAACCCCCTGAAAAAGAACTTACGCTTGAGGCAGATATCGCAAAACTCAAGGAGCGGATAGAACAATTAAAGCTTCAAAGTCAATCAGACAATGAGGAGGATATGGTTGGTACCAAGAGAAATTTAAGAATGAGAGCGAGTAGTCGTAAAGGTTTTCAAACCGTGGCTGAGGCTCTTGAGGCTGGTGATGTTGAGGATTTAATAAAACTCCAGTGTGATCTTCAAGAAAAGCTCGAAGAAAAGAGGAGAGAACGTGATTTAATTCGAGTTTTGGAATGGGTCAACTCCAAAGCTAAAGATGAATTAGATCGCTCTTTGTACGATGGTGGCGACAGACATAGAGGAGGTAAGAAGAAAAAGAAAAGTGTATAATACATGTATATTAATTAATGCCTAGTACGCTTATAATCACCACTTTTACCAGAAACAGAATTATTTCTCCTACGTTCCTTTCTGGATATCTCCGCCAACTCTTTCAATTTCAATTGATTCTCTTTCTTTTCCTGCATTGCAAGTTCTATCAAGCGCTCATTGCGAAGCTTCAACTCTTCTCTTGCATCTTTTTCGGCATCCTCAAGTGCACTGGAAAGGGTACCAAATTTCTGTACATTAACACCAGACTCGGAAGTTATTGAGCCACGGTTAGTTGCAAGCATCCGCTTATCTAATGATATGGTGAAGCCCTGGTTATTCTTCCAGTTGGAGACTGCAGCAGGAATTCTCCAGTTTTCCCGGTCTTCTTTCGTGAGTTTTGTTTCAGTTGCATTGGTATTCTTTAGTATTGGGGGTGGAGGAGAAGGTTCTTTATGTCTATTTTTGCGAAGCTTGAATTTTGGTGGTAGCATGGGATCCTCTTTAAATTCACGTATTTGTATAGTTCTTCCTCTATCTTCAACAACCTTACTATTTGTGTGATAATTTATAAAAGTAGCCTCGTCCTTCTTAACCTCGCTTATGTTTAGTTGTTGGTTAATAAGTCTATTAACCACGTCTCTGGTTTCTCGCACTACCTCCTGTAACTCGAGGTCTGTTTCAATATCTGAACGAGGGAAATGATGCTTTAAATTAGGATATCGCCTCTTTAATGGAACTGTGTCTTCATATGATGCCTGTGCTTGTCTACCATGAGCCGAAGCAATGGTTAGTCCATAATTTATGGTATTATCGACATTAAGATGGAGTTTGGAAATGGTATTTTGTGCTTCGTTGTCTATTATAGTTTTGGAAGACTTCAACGCAACTATTTGCTTTTGCACTGTTTCTTTACTTTTCCCCTTTGGTATTATATACTCTGCGTGTCTTGGCCTAGGTAGTAAGGAGCTAAACATCATATATGACTGTAAGTATATTTACCTGTATGTAAAAAAAGAAGATTTATGTTGACATTATCGTCACGTGTACTTGAAGACCCGGCGTTAGGACAGAAGCAGGAGATGCAAAATTCTACTTCAAAGGAATAGTATGTGGGGAGAGAACATTCCGCTAGGATACGATTATAAATAGAGATTTTGTACCACATCCGGATTGGTTTAAGTATCAAGTCAATTTTACTACTTTAAATAACATTGATAATCTCAAGTAGGATCATAAGTAGTTATACTATGTGATCAATAGAGGAGTTGGTTGTTATTCGTAATTAGTTACGATCGCTTCCATTATTTGCTTGAAGTACGGAAGTCCCCTCCATTGCTTACGATTAACCTTTAAAAGGAGAAAGACATAACCTTAGGATAACTATAGTGTCAGCTATTACCTTACATACATGCCATGTCAATTTGATGTTGATCTGTAAGATTCATGATAAACGCTGTTGCCTAATCCATGATCTGCTCACCGAGGCTGAACGACCGTGAAAGGGAGGTCCCTGAGAGTCTAACCATATAATAGGATGTATTCCCAAGGTTCCCAAGATTGAGAGCTGAAAATATATTCCAAAAATTGCACGTCAGGATCACAGATATCCATCTAGGGATTTTTATCCAGAATTACATTAATTAACCTACTTAGTCCTTGACTCGGCTTCGATTAAACCTATTTAGTATGTATAGAAAGTGCTCCCGCATCACTCATGTACTACTGAAGCTTGTTCTATTAGGTCACCACAGGCTAAGCTTTGTCACACAGTTAATGATTAGTCAACCATTACATAATATATGTATCTTCCAATCTTAACATTTACAGTTTGTTTGAAAAGAGATTTTGTTTTTTGTGTCGGATAAAATCCACTAGTGCCTTCCCCAAAAATTGTCTGATTTTTTTGTTCTGCCGCTCAACCTCATTTTGGGCGGTAGCGCATTCCTCACGAGAAAAGCGCATTCCTCCAAGTCAAAATGCAGTGAAGTTGATTGGGTCTATCAAATCAATATAACTTAAGACAAGTTACAATCTGTATATAGTAAATCTTATTCCCATTATTTTAAGACTCATATTCTTCAGGAATAACAGATTTGCTTTGATTTAACTTCTTAGTGTGAGCGTCATAAAATGTGCTAACAACCGAAAATGTATTCCAGACTCTTTCTCAATTTGGTAATTCAGATGCGCTTATCCGCGATGGTAAGTCTCGAAAGCTCGATGATGTGGAGTAACATACTGATATATAAAGATGCGGTGGAATCCCGATTTTCATATCTCATCATTTTAGTCTTGCATTCACTAACTGAACAATTTGTCTTCCCATAACTTATTATTTATACCATGTCTGTCCAAAGCATATCGACCACCAAGATAAACCCACAAAAGTATGGCAACCTTCGTGTATTGACATATTCTGATGCTCCAAAAGCAGCAACAACTTTGCTTCAGGCTTTCAGAAAAGACTCATTGGCCAAGTTGTTGGTCTGCCATCTCAAAACGCAAGAAGAGAAAGATAGATGTGAAATAGCCCTCTACGAAGCTTACCTCAAGCAACATATTTCCAAGGGTCTTTGTCTTGGTATAAATGAAACTAAAGAAGGATTTGAGACCGTTGCTATTTGGTCTTTACCTTCCTCTCATCATGATGGACTTGATTCTTTTGGAACATTAATGGAATCTGGTTATGACCGAGTCTGGAATTTGTTTGGTGAAGTTGGCCGTGAAAAGGTGTTCTACGGAATGTTACCTCTTTTACACGATTCATGTGACCGCATCCTTTCAAGCGACTCTAGGTTCAAGCGCAAAGATTTATATACCTTGGTGTACGTTGGTTCGACCCCTGCTGCCCAAGGTAAAGGCAATACTAGAAAGATGTTCTCTTATATGTTTGACAACTACATTGATACTAATGAAAACGCAATTGCATATTTGGAAAGTTCTTCTCCAAATAATATACCTATCTATGAAAGATTTGGATTTAAATTTTATGAGGATATCGTCTTAGGTAAAAAGACTCAAAATGCGGTTGAAGGTGACGATTTCGCAGTCATGAATGTCATGATCAGAGGTCCAATGGGTCGTGATTGGAGCAAGGACATTAATACTTTGTCTGGAAAACTATAGGTTTACTTCATTTGTATAATATAAACTCACTCTTATTTACAAGTATCTATTCATCCAAAGACAAAACACTCTTTTGCGATGGTAAATGGTGCTTAGAGAACTCTTCTTTGACCTTGGCCTTCAAGTCAGCTTCTTGAGCCAATGTGAGAGGCCTAACCACTTGATTTGGTGGAACAAACTTAAATTTACCGAAACCAAATTCACGGTCACTCATCTTGGTCAACACATAAAGTTGTGATCTAACGTATTCAACTAATGCTTCAAGGTGTCTTGTGTCGATGTTAGGATTCCCGTTGAAAACATTTCTCCATAATGCACTAGCCAATGTAATATCATCCGTAACTAAGGCCTCATCATAACTCAACACTGATCCTAACATTTGAACGTGGTATTCCTTTAAGTACCCCTCAATAATTCTCGAAGAGTTGATACCTAACTCCTCTGCCATTCTTAATTCCATATCCTTGAAGAATCTGTCAACAAGTTTTTGTTGGTAGTTCTTACCGTACTTGAATGGCATGGCTCTCATCCGTACCGACAAAATCCAGTAGTGCAAGGTAGTGATTTGGAACCATTGACTGAAAGATTGAGGCAAGTTTAATGTTTCGTAGTAGAATTGTGCAGTTTCAGAGAGTGGTTCGTTTGGATAGTATAATGCTTGCTTCTTACACTCACCGTAATATAACGAGCCAGCCACAGGCCCTGCTCTCGACTTGTCCATATCAATCAGAAACCACTTGATAATACTCTGTCCGAGGTTCTGCTTCCAGGAAGACATCTTGTAGTCATCGCTTTCTAATTCATGATCTGACAAAAATGGTCTCTTCTTGATAGCTTGACGAGGGGCATTCTTCAATATTTTCTGTTCGATTTTAGGTAAGGTTGATTCCTTTGCCAACTTCAGGGGAGCCTCAATATCTTCAGCTTGGTTAAACTTGTTGAAACTGTCCTTATTTCTGCTTTGAACCCCTATAATAGAACTTCTGCTGAACGATCTGATAGCAATATTAGGTACGCTTCTTAACATTTTTACTATCTTGCCGTTAGAGGGATGATGATGGAGAAGAATAATTTTGAAAGAAAAAGGTCGTGCGGCATGCCCAATTTGAAAATTCGAACAAAAAACACTTCAACGATTCTCAACGTTAAGATAGGTAGATCTCAGCCCAGGAAATGAGTAATTCTATTGCAGAAGCGTTCAAGAAATTGAAAGTTGTTGCAGATACACCTTCTGAGCATGAGCAGATTTTTTCTGTATCGTATGACTATTTAACCAATGTCAAAAATTTCAACGATGTGAAGGCTTTCAAAAACTGCTTAGTGGCCCTCATTAATTTAGATAGATATCACAAGGCATACGAAATTATCAAGAAGATTCCTCAAGATGACGAATATGTGCATTCCTTGTTGTTGGAAATAAGTTATGTTTACTACAAGATCGGTAAGTCCGATGAACTAATCAAGTTATACAACACAGTCAATACCGATAATGAAGGTCTCTTGCTTGGATTTAAACATATCGTTGCGCAGAACTTCTATAAAATTGGTTGTTTTGAAGAGTCTTTGAAGCTTTATTACGAATTGATTGAAAAGAGCCAGTACGATCACAAGTTGGACTTGGTTATTAACGAAAGAGCCATCATTTCGCAATTAAATCACTACCACACGAAGGGGGCTGTATCTAAGTTTGACATTAAGCAATATGGTGACAACTATGATTTGTATTTTAATGAATCCTTGATTGAAATTTCAAACAATAACTTGAACAAGGCTATTGAATTATTGGAAATTGCTCAAAGTAATTGTTTTACTCAAAATGCTACGTCTTCTAGTGAAGATTTAATGTCTGAATTACTTCCTATCAAGTTGACTCTTGGATACGTATATGAACTTATTGGTGATAAGCAGAAGAGTTTGGACATTTTAGTTGAACTGGACGCTAACCTGGTTAGCGATGCGATGCTTAAACTTATTATCAAGAACAATTATTATGGTTTGAACACTGAATCAAAATGGAATTATATTGATCGTGATTTGGACTACCAAACTACTTTACAAAAATTAAGTCAAAAATTGACCAAGTTCCAGTACCAGATTCTTATTAGAAACAATACTCTTCTGCGTTTTGTATCTGGTACTTTGGGTAAATCACAAGTCAGTACCAAGTCTATTAGTCAATATCAAAATGACTTCCCAAGTGACTTCATTCTCGTTGTATACAAGATATTGTTTCAATTGGGTATAACCTACAATGAAATGAACGACGAGTCGCAACAGAAGATTATAACCAAAAGACTTTTGAAATATGCCAAAAGCTTCAAGGAGCACAACGATGAATATGCAATTGTTGTGTTGTTGGTCATCTTCACTCAAAGACATTATGACTTAAACCATTATGTGGTTCTCTTGCTGTCTTTGGTTGAAGAGAAGGGATTAACACAGGAATTAACAAATCAGTCTCAAACTAAGATTTTACCTGGTTTAATTGGTACATTGATACAGTTGTATGAGAAACTCGACAAATTCGATGATTTGAACAAGCTATTGGCAAGTTTACTTGCCAAGGCAGTAGAAACAAAGGAACAAACATATTTGCAGGACCTGCATTACTACAACTTTGTTAAATTGATTGCTTTCAAAGGTTTAGATCAAGGTCATGAGCAAGCTTCTCGCAAAGTTTTTGAATATTTTTCGAAGTTTGCCAATAATGATAAACTCTTATCTGCGATTTTGAACAACTCAGTTGATAATTTGAGCCCAGTATCTGAATTGTCATCATCCAAATCTATTGAAGAGTTGTTGTCAACAAGCATTGAGGACTTAATTCCTGTTGTATCTAAGCCTGTTGTTAAGCCGACTGGAAAGGTTTCTAAGGTCACCAAGAACCGTAAGCCGAAGTTCTCTGCCACGAAGGTGCTAAAGCCAGAACTGGAGTTGGAGTTGGATGAAGAGAGGTGGCTCCCTATGAAATTGAGATCTTACTACAAGCCATCTAAGAAAGAAAAGAAGAAGTCTGGCGGTCATCAGGGTGCATTGGAGGCCACACCAGTGCCAACAGCTGCATCCGCCAGCTCCAGTCATTCTAATAAGAAGAAGAAAAAGAAGGGAAAGAAGTAAAAAAATAATGCATTTCTTTGTATATTGAGTGTGAGTTCGTTTGGATTCTCGAACTTAAATTAAGTTGTAAATTGTAAATCGAACGGTTCCAAATTATCATTCCTAACAGGGACATATTCAAGACAAGAAAACTTTGTTGTCGTGAGCCCTGCTATTTCTGTTCTCCGGTTGCGCTTTCTTGTTTTCAGATTTTTACTTCATCAGTTACTGGTTGATACTATGGATATCTTCCACAGTGAAAATTAGCCAAGCTGCATCCGATCCCAAACTCTCCTGTTGGTTGTTCGTTTGTCAAAAAGAATTATAGAAAATCGTGCTTCTGACATTTGTGCACAAATTAATCTTTTTTTATTCTTTAATGTACGTTCTGGCATTGAGCTTGTCCCAGGGTTGAATGTATGAAATGTAAGGGGTGTTACAAGGAAGAGCGTGTGATAGACCATAAAATTGCTACTAAACGAAATAGTGTAAAATATACATTGAATTCTGAAATGAAATTATTATGCTGAAAAGGGGTATCAAGGGGTATCTAAAAGAAGCTAACAAGGAAGCCATGGAAGTCATTATAAGCGTATCGGGACATTAATCAACGAGTGATTCGAGAATTTTGAAGTTGTTTTTTCTTATTAAAGGTAATTTGGCACTATTCTTGCCCACAGAGTATGATCTTCTGCGGAGTCTGTTGTCGTATTTTCTAGTAAGAGTAATTTCGGTTTCATCGATCTCGTCGTCCAGACCAATTTCACTAGAAACCAAGTATCTGGAGCCAAAATTTGATCTAGGGGGTGTAGTGTAACTTGGTAAATTCAGGTATTTATGCAAGGTGTTGGACTCGTTTTTGAAGTGAATTGGTTCGTAGAGCTCGGTAAGCTGTTGACGAGCTGGAAACGTAAATTGCGAGTTAATATATCCAGGAAAATCATTAATACTCAAGTTCAGTAACGGAGATCTTTCATTAAATCTTGAGATTCCAAGTTTCTTGGGCTGCAAGATATTTTCCTGGTCGTTGTGATCTTGTTTGTTGGATTGGGCTGTTTCCTGCTCTTGTGTCTCCACTGGTTTTGGTTTGTCTTCAAAAATAACAAAGTTTAACTTAGCTTTCTTAGAGGGCAGCGTCTGGTAGTTTTGCTTTCTCTTGGGGGACAATTTTGACAAAGTAAAGGGGTTGGTGGACTTTCTGAAGGGAGAAGCAACATTTGATGGCTTTGGCGACAATACCGTTCTGGTTGGTGAGCGAGTAGGAGATCTGGTGGGTTGAGAATGCATTTGTGATAGTACTTTAAAACAAAGGAAAGAAATCCAGCTTGGGCAGCACGGGGATGCTTATATATTCGGCTAGGTGAAATTATTACAGCGTCACGTCGCGAAAAATTCACTGTACAAACCGCGACGCACCCGAATGATATCGTGTTTTTACGACCGTGTAAAATCTCAAAAATAAAATAAAATAGGCTACTCGTCCCCTGTACTGTATCTGGCAGGAATGATCAGCCACACAGGGTTATTTCTAATTTGTTTCGTGTTCGTGTTCGTGTGAGTTGGTGTTTAATATTTTTATTTACTGTTTGTAGAAATTAGGAGTCACGAATGGCAACTTAGCAACAGTAGCATCTCTCATCTTGCCTCTGATCTCAATCTTGATCTGGCTACCAATCTTGACTGATTTATCTATGTAGGCCTGGCCAACATTACCGCCTAAGGTGGGAGAGGGAGATCCCGAGGTGGTGTATCCAACCTCAGTACCATCATTGCTAAAGATCTTGTTGCCCTCTCTAGGAGATGGACCTTTGGAAACAATACCAATTCTACGGCGGTTGAACGAACTCTTGTCCTTGATTTGGCCCAAAATCTTCGATGATCCGTTGAATCCAGTGTTGGATTCACGACGAGTTTTGGGCACGAGCCACGTCAATGCAGCCTCAATGGGACTGAGCTCCTCGGTCAATTCATGGCCATAGAGACACATACCGGCTTCCAAACGAAGAGAATCTCTAGCGGCTAAACCAATAGGTTTTACAATGTCAGGGTAATCATTAACCAATGTCAAAAAGAAAGCAATTGAGCTTTGCACTTCTTGTGGGTTTGATGATGGAATTGACAATTCAAACCCATCTTCACCAGTGTATCCAGACCTGGCCAAATGAACGGTAGCAGAAATTGGACTTCTAATAGTAATAAAACGAGATTCACCAAAGAAAATCTTTGATAAGTCTTCGGTAGTAAACTTCTGTAAGATTTCCTGTGCTCTGGGGCCTTGAATAGCTAAAAGAGTGCTTTCAAAAGTCTCGTGTCTTAAACTGTTGAAATTGTCAGCCTCATCTTTGATAAACTTAGTGTCCTTTTCACGACAACCGGCATTGGTCACCATGTAATATTCTTGTTCACTATGCTTGGTAATGATACAGTCGTCAATAACTCCACCGTTCTTGTTCAACAACACTGATAACGACGAAGTGTTCACTTTCAATGCACTCAAGTCAATTGGCGCAATTTTTTCCAACAATATCTTAGAGTCAGGTCCCAGGAACTTGTGTTGTAACATATGACTGACATCAAACAACCCAACTTTTGATCTCACCCAATTGTGACTCTCGATGTGTGATTGGCCCTTATACAATACTGGCATTTCAAAGCCGGCGTAAGGTACCATTTTACCACCAAGTTCTAGATGTGCATCGTACAATGGAGTCTTTAATAAGGAAGGTGTTGAATATTTTCTGCAAGATCTAATCATGATAATCCCTAACAGTTGGAAGTGGTTGCAGAGATGAATCTCTTTATACTGGGGATTAATTGACTCGTTGCAATCAGAGTCAGTGCGGCTCTCTTGACTCGGATTTCTTTTGTTGTTACACAGGAGGAAGCCGGCTACAAAATTTTCACTAAAGCGATTTGTATGTTATGACAAGAGTAGCTATGAAGACTATGTATATAACTATTGCAGTAATGCCGTATCCAGTAACTGAAACTAATTTTTCTCTTCTCATAAAATGGGTTGTAAGATACCGAAAGTCGTCAATGGAAAATGTAGCTCTCACATTTGTCGCAATGGGCCCTGCGAGCGTCTCAATGTATTCATCACGACGAGTAGGAGTGTGGTCGAGCCAATAAAGTCCATATACCACCGATCCAATGATCCAAATCCATATAAAAGGAAAAATCAATCCCCACGCTAAAAGTACTAGCAAATATTGGAACCTTGTCTCCAAATAGTTACAAGATTCGCAGCAACACTCTAAAGGAAAAGCTTCTTCACCTTCCTGCTCCTCTAAAGCATACAACTGTAAATGCTTCATTGTCTATTACCATACCATCATGACTAGAGATACAATGGTAATATATATATATATATATGCCTACCATAGTTATGGCGATTGAATCATATATTTCCTCTTGGAGTATTCACAATAGTACACCCATTTACAATTCCAATTCGCAGTATCATATATGTAACATGTCGAAATCAAAAACACACTTTAGATTCGAGATCCATATTCTCCCCTAGCCTTCAAGATGAATGAATATGCTAATTTGACTTTTTTCTGATATCTCTATTCGAACAATATCTAAATTTGTATCTTGGTTGTATGTCGTCAAATACGCACATCAAATCTATCGAATCTACACGCCTTTCTCTCTATGCGATGTCCACGCTAGATTTACAAAAGGTGCTACTGTCTTTGGTATCTAGTAAAATCAAGGATCGTAATCTTGCTCTTGATGTTCTAGAAACCATATCCAATGCCAAGTACAAGTTAACATCCAAGCAGTTCAAGCTTCTCCTGTCCTCGATCTTTGGTCTTATTGATCTCGAATCCAAAATCTATTCCAAAAACAAATCAAGTGCTGTGGAGCTACGTCTCTCGCGAGCATCATTTGCTCTACGAAACATCTTTGAAAAGGGTGCTGATGAAGAAACACTCTTGTTAAAGTATAGAAATTACTTCGAGATTTGTCAAAACATAAATGAGTACTTTTTCTTGAACTACCAGGAGTACCTCGAACCTTGTTGTATGGATTTTGCTGTGGTTCTTTCTAAAGCCCTCAGCAAACCATATTTCAAAGAACATCTCACTCGTCATGATTGGAATTTCCTATGGTCGTTTCTACTCAAAGCTGTGCGATACTTCCTACAACAGAATAGTTACCTCGACTCTAGCACAAATAAGGTGAAAATATTCGTTGAACTCTTTGTCTCAATACAGAACTTGTTACAATGCTATCAAGGCATTACCACCAATTACCTTCAAATACTTGATAATGACAATTATTTCAAATTACTTGAGGTTTTAGACAAAACATTTGAGAGGTTCAAGAACGAACACAATTTGGTCATCATCTTGTTTCGCGTCATAAACAAACTAATCATAGTTATTTCCACTCAAGATATCAAATTTGTCAACCGATTAATCAATATCGGTATCAAAATCTTTCTTCTGTACTACCAAACATCTTGGGATTCTCTTCAAATCCAGTTTTTAATCTTTCTTAATCTAAGACCCACGCATGCATTCATTGATTTGACAAATATTCCATCACTTATAGGTGATACTGGAACTTACGATCATGATGGCGATATTTCTATACGATCTGACGATGAATCATCTGGAGAGGTAGATGACATTTTATTGTACCGAATCCGGATTTTAATTCAGAATATTATCTCACGAATCAATTCTTTTGAATATCAGTTTGACCATCAAGATATAGGTCTACTTCATGCTTTTACTTCTGAAAAGACATGGTTTAATTTGAAGTCGATATATTTGAAATCCAACAATTTTAAGCCTTGGCTCATGGTCTCAGGGCTATCCAAATTGACGCATACCTATTTTGAATTAAAATCTGAGCTGGATAAGAGAGAAACTACTTCATTCTTATTCGACAACAAAGTTGACATCATTGGTGGAAAATCGCCCATAAATACTTCTAAGCGTCGGAAGCTTGGGCTAATAGGTGATTCATTAAATCAATCAAAAAATTCTTTGGAATTTTTCAATACGTTGATCTCCATCAAATCAGATTACAAAGCACAGCTAGCTGGCTTGCAATTGCTTACATTTTACGTGGAGTCATCTTTTTCGTTCAATGAATCTTGTCCGGGATCTACAACAAGCAAACATGAAGATTGTGATACAACAGTGGATTCTTCTGATTTCACATTGACAATGCCAGGCGAATCAAATATCAACATCAATACCTGCCTAAAAAGTATATTGAGTACTTTTGAAAATAATGACCTAAATTATTGGGCTTTATTATCTGTTAGAGCGATCTTGAATAACCAACTATGGTATACTCACCAAAATGATCTCGGAAGCAGATACCTCGTACAATTAATAAAGCTTTCATTGCAACTTTTGAAAAATCCTGACGTGTCAAGAATTGCTTGCAATCTAGTGTATCTCATCATATTATGCAGCAAGGATCAGTTGAATTCAGTTATTGACAAATCAGTCATTACTCAATTAGACAATTTAATTGATTTATCTGAAATTAATGGGCCATTCTCAATCAACAACGAAAGTTTCCAATTATGGTATGCCATCCATAAGGTGATCAGAGATGTCGATTTACCCAAAAACAATTTGCTTTCTAGCAGGATTCAAGATTGGATGATTTCCAAATGGAATCAATCTTTTAAAACTAGAAACCTTGTGTTTGAATGTTTTGGGTTACCTGTATTTGTATCCTGGTTATGTGGTATTCCTACAGAGTATCAGTTACCTACCGTTGTCCCATCTCAATACAAAGGTATTTTGAACGAGGCTTTCTACTTACTGGAACACTTCTCAGAACTTGAAAAATTCATTGTATTAAATCAACAGCAGAATGTGCCTGTCGCATGTGCAATGGTCCTTGAGACATTAAATGATAATAAATCTTGTGAAACAATTTTATTAAAAGTTATTGATACCGCCCAGCTAATCTGGGATTCTGACCCCATATTACTATTCGAATGGTCGATCTTACAAAGTGAACTTTTGAAGCAAATCAAAACCAAATCGGCTTTGAATGCTATTGTTAATTCATTTGAATATCAAATTGTAACTGCGAAGGAAACATTAAAATCTTGGAACCTTGAATCTTCTGATATACTTAATGTACTACAAATTACCAATGCATTAATTGATGAATTTGAATCAGTTACTGAATTTCCCTTCACAATTAGATATGATGAAGTCTTAGCCAGTTTTCCACTTGTGATTGATTCAACTAATTTCCAAAAAGATCAAGAATCGGACTCACTTTTGGATGATCCATATACACTGGAATTTAAATTTGAGTTTGGAGACATGAATCGGCATACAACTTATTCTCGCATCTTAAAACAACAAGACAACCTTACTCCAATTAGCTACAAATATGCTTTTATTCCCTGCGAACAAGCTATCAAGTATATCTGGAACATGGGCAAGAAAACAGGTCCAAATAATTTTCTCATACAGTTGGTGGGTGCAATTGACGAACTAGATCCTAGGAAAGTATTGGCTAGTGTGTATTATTTTACTCAATTACTTGAGCAAGAATCTGTGAGCCTAATGGAACTCTCAGATGACTCATTAAACAGATTAATCAGGATATTTGGAGAAAAGGTTCTTACAAATCAAGAATTGGAAAGATCAGAGTTAACTATAGTGTGTGTATCAAAATTGCTCACTAATTTGCTTCCGATTTTCTCTCATATCAATGATGAAGATTTGAAGAAAGATTGTAACGATATGTCCAATTGGTTGATACAATGTGGCGAAAAGCAATTGATTTTAACAAGCGAATCCTTTTTGGAATATGTGAAATTTCTTTTGAGTTTATTGATTCATAATAATCATGAAATTGTTTCAATGCAACAAGTGAGAAGCATGGTTCTTAACTCATTTAGGTTAGCCTCAAATGCTTGCAAAATTTACTTGATACCTAGCACGGTTTTACTTTTGAATAGTCAAGGAACTATTGAGCAAACAGTATTCTATAAAGATCTTTGTGAGAACTTTAACAATCCTGAAAGATCATTAGAATCTAGCGTAACATTCACAATGTTTTTCAATGGCATCTCAGAAAGCACGTTGCAAATTATGCTATCTTCACTTTTTAATTTGCTAGAGTTATCCCGGTTCCTGTTTTTCATTCCATACTTGAAAATTTCAGTTGCAAAATTTTGTACAATTTTAGAAGTTGATGCTCCAAAAGATTTACTTGCGTTACTCAAATATGAAATCTTGAAAAGCTGGTGGAGATTTGATAATATTGAATGCTTTCCCTATAAATTATTTGGTTACAATGATTTGAAAACATTTTATACGGACTATTACAGGGAGTTGGTTGCAATTTCTGCATCGACCAAGTATTCATCAAACAAACCAGTGAATCAATTTTTAAACCTGATGGCCAAAATTAAACAATCAACTACAGATTCATTAATTAATGATAGTCTATCCTTAATTATACCACTTGCATATACCCCGGACGGTATCAGAAATGGAGTTTTTGAGTGGTTATCATTGATTCTTGGTAGTAAATTTAGGCAACTGATGGAAGAGAAGTTATTGATTATTGTTTTGGAACTTATCAATTTTCTTGATTTTTCAAACGATAGTATCATGCACCTGTTCCTTGGAAACAATGAAGTTGCCCTAAAATTATTTCCACCAGAAACAGGTGAATCAAATGAATATCCCGGTGATATTACTGTTTCCTTGAAGTCAGGCTTGGAGTTGATGAGTAAACTAGTTGGTAAATATGCAAAGAGTACTGTTTTTTGGGGATCATCGCAGACATATTTCCTCGTACGTCGAATACTATCTTCCTTCAAATATGCAACCACTATTGAAAAAAAGATAATAACGTTGAAAAAACTAAAACTAGTTTGTGTTCTTGGAGGAGATTCTATAAAAGAATATGCTGTCACTCAATTAATCATCAGTAATTTGTGTCCAATTCTTCACATTAAAGAGCTTCAGAATGATAGCTTGATAGTACTCAACGTTATTGTACAATACTTGATTCAATTTACAGAATCCCTAGCTATCCCTCTAGCCATACAGCTAATAGCAAGTATTTTGAGGCTTGAGGAAAAGTCCCATTTTTCCGAATTGATTGTTACTGTTGACATTTATGTGAAGTCTATTAGCAAGACTTTGCCAGTGTATCCAATTTTATCATGTGGAGTTGATTTAATGAAAGGTGTCAAAACGCGAAACAGCGCCTTAATGATAGAAGACTTTTTAAGCAGTTCAAGCGAAATTGGTCAGTACTCTTCTTGGAACTCGAAGAATTACCTATCACTTTTGATTTCTTTTGTTTTTGAAACTATCACGATTTATAATGAGAAAGGTGGGAACGAAAATGTTGTGAGGTTATTGTTGAACCCTGCAATGAATTATTCAATACTTTCTAAACCCTTCAACTTGTGGAGTGCCAAGTATTTATCTGATTTTTACTTACGTGGCAGATTTAGTCAAGGATCCTTGCACTTCAATCCTAAAAACGAATACAATGATAATTTAATTTCTAATTTTGAAAATGTTATCAATTATTTGGATTACTTTTTGAAAGAGATATTGAACTATATTGATCAGGAAGATTGCGAAATTGCGGCTTGCTCTGAATCCATATTGGGAGTTCTTATATTTCTTTTTGAGCATGATTCTAAGCATGTTTGTCGATTTATCAACTTTGAATGTTTTCACAAGTTGTACTCCGGTTACATTGTTCCTCTTGATCTTCATACCTGCATTTTGCTTAATGATGAGTCAGGATTATTAGATGATGATGATGATCAAATGAGTGTATTGAGCCAGTTTGAGTACACTCTTGCTAATAATAGTTTTGGTACTTGGACATCAAAATTATTATTAGAATTGCTTGAACCGTTACATTCGCAAACCAAAATTGCTGCATTATTTGCCAGCTTTATCTTGAAGGTGAACACTTTTGCACTGAAAGTTTTACCCGCCTTCATCTGTTTTTATATCAAGCTGAATGGAGCAAGTGCAATTCCTAAAATAAAAACTTTGATTATTAACTTTATGGCAGTTGAAACCAAGGATGAACAAACAATTGATTTGTTTACTCGTATACTTATTGCAATTAGAATTGGCTGCAAAAAATCTTTCAAGCACTTCCATGAAATAATAAAAGAAGTCAACCTTAAAGTTGCTGCCCAATACGCATCACATATTAAGTTATTTAAAACTGCAGTTATGTTCTATGAAGACGCTGCTTTTAACGCTCAGCAAACAGGCATTTCTTCACATGATGTACAATTACTATCAGTAGTTTATAATTCTATTGATGACGACGATTTAAGGTATGGGTTACCTGCTGAAACCACTCTTGAGTATGCTCTTTCGGTTGTTGACAGAAAATCTTCTAATCAACTTCAAGTTGATAGTGCTAAACTTGATGCAAAAATTGCCTTGCATTCAATTGATAACAAATTGGATATTGTTCTGTCAATGATGCAAAATGGTTTAGTGGGTATCTCAAAGCTTGTTCACAAAAATCTTGAAAGTTCAAATAATTGTACATCGTATGAGTGGGGTTGGAAGCTCAATCTGTGGGAGTTACCAGTTCCTCAAAAGGCAATTGATGAGCATGAAGTCTTATATAAAACTTTCAAACAAATTCGCGAGTTTCCAATGAGATCAAGCAGCCTTTGTCAAGAAGCATTACTTGATCTTTTATTGGAAAAGGACAATAGTATAACTGTCAATTTAAGCATAAAGCAGTACCGCCTTCGCACCATTGAGTGGGTAAAATCGATGGCAATTGTTGCAAGCATTCAAGATATTCTAATGGGAAATGAAAAAGAGTTGGACAAATTATTGAAATCATATATGCAAAATACTAGTT
This sequence comes from Teunomyces atbi, assembly GCA_030574975.1. Classification (NCBI taxonomy): domain Eukaryota; kingdom Fungi; phylum Ascomycota; class Pichiomycetes; order Serinales; family Debaryomycetaceae; genus Teunomyces; species Teunomyces atbi. The sequence goes on along the minus strand of JAJMFW010000007.1, from coordinate 206,918 downwards.
GGTTCGAAAATGCGGATATGTCAAGGAGTGAAACCATTTTATTAGCTAGGCTGAAGGCATTTCAGATTTTAGCGGATTTTCCTACAAAGAATAATCTCTTGAGTACAGAAGATACTTGGATGGGTGCAGTTCATGAACTTGTTCGTTATAACAATACTGCTAGAAATTCTAAAGAACTGCAAAAAATGGTGAGCTCTGCAATAATGATAGACGAAATTAGTAAGCTCGAGTTCAAGAACTCGGTAATGCGTGATGAAATCTTGAAACTTTCTAAGTATACCTCCGCTTCTACATTATGGTCACAAGGCCAAACACATATTCCCGTTTTGATGTTGCGGGAATTAAGCAGCGGAGGTATTGAGCTACCTGTCACTTCGATGAAAATTGATAGATCTCTAATCAATGCACAATTAGTTGGGTGGATGTCTGAATCCAGACAGGATTTAGCTGCAAATATTATGGAGAAATATGTTTTACCAACGGCTCAACAAGTCTCTACTCTTGCAGATTTACAGGAGCAGGCAAAGGTTTTTCAATTATTGGCGCATTTTTGTGAAGCTCAGTTCAAATCAAGAGGTTTACTGGAAGAGATCATTAAGTTGGAAAGAAGAGTCTCCGGTAAGAAAAGTGAGATTGAAGAATTAAAGGCTCATTATGGTCGAGTTTCGATCCCTGCCCTGGAAAAGAAATCTGTGCAAAGGTACTATTCTAAATTGAAAATTCAGATGCAAAGTGAGAGTAAAGATCTTGTATCTTTGAAAGCAAGTAAGGAAATATTTTGCAAGAAAGCCATTGAATTCTATTTACACAGTATTTCTGTGGATAATTATGTTGAAGAGGATTTAGACAAGTTTTTTGCCTTATGGCTAGAGTTTTCTAGTATGGAAGATCTAAATCAGTTGATTAAAGACAATTTGCTCAGATTGCCAACTTACAAGCTTATCACCTGGTGCAACCAATTAATTTCTCGATTAGCTAGTGAATTATCCGAATTCCAGACAGTCCTCCAGCAGCTAATTGTTAACATGTGTACAGATCATCCATATCATACTCTTTATCAGTTGATGTCATTGCGGAAACATGAAATTTACGCTGAAGATAAATCCAACACATTGATGATATCCAAATATTCTGCTGCTAATAAAATTTGGAAACAGCTCACCAGTAGGAATACTGAATATGTCACTGATATTTTGAATCCTATTGAAAGATTTTGTAATGAAGCAGTATCATTAGCAGAACAAAAGGCATCAAGAGGAAAATCGTTAAATTTGGTAAAGCTTCCATCTCATCAATATTGGTTGAATGAATTGCCAGCCATCCCTCCACCAACTAAATACTTGGCAGTTGACAACTCAATGAAGTACAAAAGTGTCATACGTTTTAAACAAATGGACAGTAAAATAACAATTGCAACGTCAGGATTAAGTTTGCCGAAAATCGCTAAGTTTACTTTGGAAGATGGAAGTGAACATTGGACATTATTTAAGCATGGTACAGACGATCTTAGACAAGATTCTATTATGGAACAAGTTTTCGAAAAGGTTAATAATATCTTTGAAAAAGACAAGGAGACACGGAAGCGAAACTTGCGGATTCGGACTTATCGAGCTGTACCTTTAGGTCCACAATCCGGTGTGATTGAATTTGTACCCAATTCGGTAGCATTGATTGATGTCATTAAGCCGTATCATATCACAAATGATGAAATAAGATTGGAAAAAGCTCGAGAAATAATGAAAGAGTGTCAGGCAGGAGATAAAAGTGAACGTTACCAAGCTTATGAGAAGATTGCAATGCAGATCAAACCCGTCTTACGTCTATTCTTCTTTGACACTTATGTCACACCAGATGAATGGTTTGATAGTCGAATCGCATATACAAGAGGGATAGCTACAACATCAATTGTGGGATATATGTTGGGTCTTGGAGACCGTCATTGTAATAATATTCTTTTGGATCAGGAGACGGGAGAACCTATTCATATTGATTTAGGGGTTGCATTTGATCAAGGTAAAAGACTCCCAATTCCTGAGACTGTTCCTTTCCGTTTAACTAGGGATATTGTCGATGGATTTGGAGTTTCTGGGGTTGAAGGGGTTTTTAAGCGATCATCTGAACATACCTTCCGCGTTCTCAGAACTAACAAGGATCATATTTTATCGATCCTAGACGTCTTACGATGGGATCCTTTATACTCTTGGACTCTCTCCCCTTTGAGGAAAAGGAAACTACAAGAAGAGGATGGTTCAGGAGTAGTCAAGGTACATCCAGAGGCCGATGGTTCAGAAGCAGGACACGCTGTCCTGATGGTTTCCGATAAATTAATGGCCGGGGGTCTAAGTATTGAGGCGGCGGTGAGAGAGTTGATTCAAGAGGCCACTAATCCAAAAAATCTCTCATTGATCTATTTTGGTTGGTGTCCATTTTTCTAGCATAGATATTCGTCAATGTAACTTTCGCAACCACCTTTTTTATAGTAAAAACAAAATGGATCTGGTCTTATCTGGAAATATCATATCCGTGCCCCTTAGCGTTGAGGATGAAGATACACATGAGGTTATTAAGAATACAAGTCTATACATTTATGTGACACAATCTGAAGTTTTGAGCGATGAACCAACCTTTATCAACATTGCACTCACGGGTGTTTATCAAGATGGGAGCTTCCGAGCCAACATAACCAAAGAAAACCTACATGAGCTATTTCGTGCTAATATTGGTAGTATTACAAAGGATGACTGGATGCCGATAATTCAAAAGTTTTTCCCCATTGATGAAGATATATTTGATGAGAAATATAAGTGTCTTGAACTAATTGCCAAGTACGCAGCTCCAAAATCACACTACCACGAGGGAGAGTTGGTGGAGACAGAAGATGATCCGAGAGATAGTTCAATTACAATTTCAATCAGAACAACAGCAAAGGTACCCGTGACGGTTGGCTCTTTCAGGCTTGACCCAGTTGATTTTGAAGAAGAAAGCCCACCTGAGGAAGCTAGTTTATTTAACTGGTTAGATTTGTTATGGAAACAAAACTCAAGATTGTTGCAGAGGTTGCAGAAAGCTAACTACAATCGTGAAAAGGCTGATTCAGCTAAAGAAGAATTGGAAGTTCAGTACGAGCTTGCTAAGAGGGATCACAGCTTGATTGTAACAGACCTTGAGCAAAAGTTCTTTAAATTGCTCAATTCCAAGAAGGATATGATTTGGGAACTTACTAAGGCTCAATATCCATCTGATCGACTTGAAGGATTAAATCAGGGACATTATTCTAGGGCCATACTTGATAAGATTGATAAGGATACAATTTCTGACGAATTGGATGAGAAATATTTACCCAAGCGAGACAAGAGGAAAGATACTCCACGAAAAAGAAGAAAAGTGAATCAGACAAGGGAGGAGAAAGATGATGGTAGAAATTCAAATGTGAAAGTCGAACTGGACGAAACACAAGACTTGTCTGGAGAAAACGAAGATGAGCACGCTAAGATTGATAGCGACATGCCTAACGAAAGTGGAACTGATTATCAGGATGAGATTGAGGAGCAGGAAGAACCAGAGGACGCAGAATCCACTGGGGTCAAAATTCAAGTCAAGGATGAAGAGCAGTATAATGGACAAGTAACATCAGCTTATCAGACTGATGTTCCTCGAATAAAACAGGAAGATAGCCTACCAGTGGAACTTAAGAAAGGAGAAGTAGACACTGAACGGAGAAAAGTACAAGAGTCAGAGGATAAAGGAGGTGAAGAGACCGATTATGCCCTGGACGAATCGGAATCTAAACAAACAGCAGATGCTGCTAAAATTGATGAGCGAGTATTCAAAAAAGAACCTTCGAGTCAAGTTCCTACTAGTCTACCTGGTGTAGAAACCGACTACTCATCCGAGGAATAAGCTCTACGAACGTAGGTGGGACCTTGCGCACAGAAAATTTTTGCGCTGAGATCAAATTTTTTTCTCAAACTGAAAATGAAAAACCGTTGGATCACTTTATTCTTTCTGGTTGATTTCTAAGACTATTATTGATCTTAAGCTTCCACTGTTTTCGTTACAGAAGACTTGATTAGGTGCCTTTCAGTTCTTTTAATTTCTGGTTATTAGACCCATTAGTTTTGTGGGGTTTTCTCAGGATATTTTGACACTTGGCCTTTTCTTCTCACCTCATTCGCTATTAGCTTCACCATGTCGTACTACGATCCATACCAGGGAATGCCTCAACAGTATATGACCCAGCTGTACTATCCTCAATATTACCAGCAGAATCAGGAAGAACAGTTAATTCTTCAGGATGGCAATCCTACCCAATTGGAGTCTCGTCCAAACGCCTACGACCAGTATGCTCAGTACAAGTCTGAAAACGCTTTTGACTTTTCAGAACTTGAGGCTGCTGTTCCTGACCCTAATGATGAGTTCTACAACGAGGAAGGTGTCTCTATCAACGGATACGCTGGCTCCTCTGCACCAAGCATCCAGGGCAATATTATGATAACTCAACAGCTTCAACAACCTCAAGTCCAGTACCAGAACTTTGGAACCAGTGGCCCACCTAACCAAAGCTTGTCGGGCATTCCTCTCTCTCTGCCACCACAATCGCAAACGCAAAATGATATTTTTGGACAACAATCGGGTGGCAACTCTTCGGCAGCTCCTTCAAGAACGGTTTATTTGGGAAACATCCCCTCAGATATTCAACCGAACGAATTGTTAGACTATGTGAGGTCTGGTATTTTGGAAAGTGTCAAGATCTTGCCTTCCAAGAACTGTGCCTTCATATCATTTATTGACCACCAGTCAGCATTGTTGTTCCACTCTGACTGCATCTTGAAAAAGTTGAGTATCAAGGGACACGATATAAGAATTGGTTGGGGAAAAAACAGTCCTATCTTACCTGCTGTGATGGAATCGATTCAAAGAGACGGTGCCACCAGAAATGTCTACTTGGGCAATTTAAGTAACCCAGTTACGGGCGAAATTATCACAGAACAAACATTAAGAGAAGACTTGTCATGCTATGGTGCCATTGACTGCATTAAAATTATCCCAGAAAAGGGTATTGCATTTATTCATTTCTTATCTATCTTGAGTGCGATCAGATGTGTTGCTAACTTACCATTGAAGGAAAAGTACTTGGATAAAAAGTGCTTCTATGGTAAGGATAGATGTGCATTTATCACAAAGACCCAACAGCATAATGCTGCTCAGTACTTGGGGTTGGCCCCAGGAATGGAACACATTGTCACTGCTGCTGACCGTGAGTTCATCTCTTCTGCCTTGGTTCAGCAATCTGCTGCTGCTGCTCAGATTGCCACTCAAGCAGGGGGTGCAAACAACTTGGGTAATCGTACTGTTTATTTGGGTAACTTGCATCAAGAATCTTCTGTTGAAGAAATCTGTAACGTTGTTAGAGGAGGCTTGTTGCAAAGTATTCGGTTTTTGAAAGAGAGGCATGTTTGCTTCATCACCTTCATTGATCCTATCGCTGCAGCTCAATTCTTTGCTATGTGTCAGTTGCATGGTTTGACGATTCATAACAGAAGAATCAAGGTTGGCTGGGGTAAGCACTCTGGTCCATTATCCAATGCGTTATCTTTGGCTGTTTCTAACGGTGCTTCGAGAAACATTTACATTGGTAACATCTCCAACTTTGACTATTATAACGCACGGAAGTTGAGAGAAGACTTTTCCAAGTTTGGTGATATTGAACAAATCAATTACTTGGAAGAAAAGAATTGTGCCTTTATTAACTTTGTCAATATTGCTAATGCAATCAAAGCTATTGACGGTATCAAGTCTTACAACGACTATAAGTCATTGAAAATTAATTTTGGTAAGGACAGATGTGGTAACTTACCAAGACAATTTCAAAATCAAAACCCACCACAGGGACAGATGGGTGGATTCGATAGCTTATCGCAAAATTCATTTTCCGATAATGACTTTTTGGCCGATGATCATCACCTGAATCCCCAAACTGAACTTTAAGGTGATCTCCACGAATAACGAACGACATTATTCCTTTCGCTTCATTTTTTTTATTTGGTTATTAATTTAAACAGGCTATATGTTACAACTGATGTATTTATACTTACTTTGCGGGGGGGGACTGCTTGATGACGAGATGGAGGATGTCACATATTTACACCATTCTTTTTATAAAAACGTTCAGCCATCCCCGGCAAGCAATGAACTTAAGCAAGAACTCTTATTATTATCTCTTAACTAGTTTGACTGATTTACATACTAATTCCTTCTTCTGTCTATATTATTACTTTTGTTACTTTTGTTCATAGATCATTAAACATATACCGAATACATTTTTTATATCTTGGGGATAATCTTAATGAGCAATATCATGAAAAGGAAACCTAGTATAATGGCAATGGTCAACTTGATTAGAAACATTAAACTGATTTTGCCGCCTGACTTATTTTCAAGGTAGTGGTTCAAGTTAGTGTCGATGACCTTGAACAAGTTGGAGTTTCTGATGATGTTCTCGTTTGTTTCATTTAAGATATTCAAATCTTCATTAATAATCTTCGAGCTGAGTCTAAATGCTGAATCCTTCAAGCTCGAAGTCAAATCCACAAGTTCATTAAGAATATTCTCTTGTACTGATTCATGAAAATTGTTAAGTCGTTCAGTAGACTGTTCTGAATCAAGCATTTGTGTTTGTTTTCCACCACTCAAAAGTCTTTGTCTCAACGACGTCAAATCGTCGTCCTCTACGAGGGGCGTGTTTTCTGATTCTTCGATGACGGTTGTTGTCGGTACTTGTGTAGGGCTATTGGCACAATCATAATCTTCTATGAGTTTGGCAACTGTGAAAGATTTTTCATCCACAACTGTGTTTATTAGGTGGTTACATGTCAGCAAATTTGCGTTGTAGTTCCTGTTATTATTCTTGAAAGATGTGGTTAAGTTCTGGCGAATAGCTAATAATTCTCTTTTGATGTGCTGTAATTTGTATTGGGTAATGTAGGGCGATGACTTTGGTATGCTGGGGTTGATTGAGTACTCAACTATATCAGGAATGGATAGTTCATTTATCTCCCTCTGGTACTGGCTAAGTAGAATTTCTACTGATCTTATTGTCATTGGTGGGTGATATTGGTAAAGAATTGTCGAACCAACAAAACTCGCAAATCTGCAAAACACACCCTTCTCTTTGCAAACCACATATAATAGCCAGTAGTATCTACGGATCGCGTGATTTATTTGATTAGAAACCTTCTATACTACAAATGTTATCTACAGCGGACATAGTCCTATGTAAGCCCAACTACTATCAAACAACGACCTACGGTATATCATAGATATAATGATCGTGGTTAGCGAAAAAGGCTATGTCTACTCTCAGAACAAGGTACAAACTACCAGGTGAATAGTATTATTGAAAAGAAACCCTTCTAGCTATTCAACAAGTCTTCCCTTATATCCTTTAATGACGAAGAGAAAATTTTTGGGTTGGCAAAAATTGTACATTTTTATATGTCAAGTTACCCGGATACTACTGATTTTAGATTGTTCCTCATTTGTTTATTCATGCAATGATGGATTGAGACTTGTTGGATGACTTTGGGAGTGTTTCAGAGTGGTTGCGGATTTACTTGTTTGAGAAGCTGTTCTCTTGTCAATTATCTACGATAGATGTATTATGGCATAATTTTTAGTAATTTTTCATTTTTGTTATATTCTGTGAATTCTTGTAAAGTACTACCTAAATGTACGAAAACTAACTGATGGGATGAATCAGATATGTTCGTAAACATTCTAAAGAGCACCCAAATTAGTATTATAATTAACCGAATGCTTGACTTTAGGTCATCAACTGGAAATGTCTAAAATATCAGTAGTGTAGTTATTTACCTAAATTGGCTTAAAGTAGATCACAAATAGAATAAAATCTTGACCAAATTAGTGAGAAGTTAGTCGACGCCGTTTCAAGATTATTTCGTGATTGGTGTTTCACTGAGACACTTGCAAGGCAGACACGCCTGAATTTGAACAGATAGCATACCATCTAGAAACATAAGAAATTCTGCAGGGGGTTAAAGTGAAAAATCCCGATAGAAGGGGGTGGGATCACATGTTTCTGCTTTCATAACCATGAGGGAATATCACCACGTACAAAGCTTTTTGGCTGACGTCCAAAACCACCACGCGAATAGCCCCCCGTTTTTTTTTTATGTATAGGAAGTTCAAATAACCTAGAGCCTATATTTACAAAGCAAAAATAAACACCATACAGCATGAATGCCAGCGAATGAATTTCCAAGAGTATCGAGGGACTTAAAGTATATATATTAAGGGGTAAAATATGGTCAGGTGGTATTTAGCTCCAAAGCCCAACCGAGAGTGGTTGAGCTCTGGGGTGCAAAATCGCGAAGATTCTCAAAACCATATACCCCATAAGTTCATGTCGGACAAGGTGAAGAGTGGATAGAATTATTGCTGTAAAGTAGAGTATGTAGACATCATGATTGGGCTGATTACAAAAAATCTAGTTACAACGAGGTTGCTGATGACCCGATGATGAAAAGACCAAGCAATTCCGCCTCACCCGTTGGTTGTGCTCCTCTTGGGAGCTTGCCTCTATCACCAGCTCCAGTAATCGCATTTCCCAAAGCAATATTTCTTGTCCTGAAACGGGAAGGTGCCACAAAACTAAAAAAAGAAACTTGAGTGTTTACCAGAAATTTTAAAATAATTGTTTTATATTTATATTTTGCTCTCCCTTCTATCAATTATCATTGCGATCGAATTTTTGCCCACTACTGCTTGTTTAGTATTCAAATACTCTTGGTTCCTTAGCGGTAACATACCTTACATTTATTTCCTAAAAATTAGTCCTAGTTGATATTCAGAGTGGGTTTTCGACTGTTGACTTCCTTCACCCTTGCATTACAAAAATACCAATTGATCCATTGCATTTAATATGAAAGCTATCATTCTCCTTCTAGGAGTAGTGACTGCCGACACATTTAGTAAGTTGGGTTGCTATTCCAAATCGCTGGTTGAATCACTGCTTTCATACTTGGATACTTTTACTTATCAATCCTCGGGCCATTGCGAACAACAATGTGCGGGCAAAAAGATAGCGGCACTTACTAATGGTAACGTTTGTTACTGTGGCGACGAGGTACCTTCTACGTCGGATGAGGTGGATAATCTGAACTGCAATGTTAAATGTGTAGGGTTTCCCCTGGAAATGTGTGGAGGAGATGATTACTTTTTGCTATACTCTAACGATGATGTTAGCGGGCAAACTGCTTCCTCCAGTTCCTCTTCTTCTTCATCTACATCTTCATCTTCAACCACATCGTCATCCAAAACATCGTCATCTACATCATCCTCATCCACATCGGCGACATCTTCAAGTTCTTCGTCTTCCTCATCTTCCAAATCAGATTCAAAAACAGATTCAGCAGTAACAGTTGTTTCTACTGTTGAATCAACTCCCTCAGGCACTGCGTCTCCATCAGTCGTCTACAAAACTATTATCAAAACACCAAGCGCCTCGTCGACGAGCGAACCAACGGCTTCCGACTCCCCCGACAATAAATCCTCGTCTTCACATAAACAATCTCTTTCTGGGGGTGGAATTGCTGGTGCAGTAGTCGGTTCTATTATTGGTGCTTTTTTGATTGCAGCTTTAATTATATTTTTCATCTGGAGAAGAAGACGTCAAGAAGACGATGATTTTGCTGATGAATTTACACTTTCGGGTCCTAATGAAAAGAGTGTTGCACTTAGTGATGATCACCTGCCCTCAAACAATCCTAATCCATTCCTTATCGCTGGTGGATACAATAATTTTGATACATCTCAACAGCAAGAGGAAAGCTTGCCATATCCAGTATCGATGAACGGAGCACACACAAGTGACAGTTCAAACAGCTACGAACACCAACACAGTCGGTCGAATTCGCAAGGATTTGTGAACTCAAAGAGCGGAGGCCATTCTTATAATAGTGGTGACCGCGACTTTACCTTTGTTGATGTGCCGAACACAGACGACAGACCGCCATCACCAGAGTTTGGTCGCCGCAGATTGAGTAACGGCTCTCTTCCAGATATGATTGCAAGACAACCTGGGTCTTTGAAGGTTGTAAATAATTAATTAGACTATGTAATGAGTATACGTAATTGGTTGGTTAGATCAAAGTGTAATTCCCTATAATGGAGTCTGCCTGAAACATCGTGGAGGAAAGGGGGACTATCAAAAGGAATAGGTCATGTGAATGCAACAAACTAGGGCTACCGCCCTTTATTATTTTTTTGTCTGCAGGTCAAACCTGTAAAACCCCGCGCCGCAGTAGTTTGCGAAAATTCTTACCATTCCCATCCTTGATCGAAAATTTTTCAACCTATATTCATTTGAACTTTTCTTTCAGTTACACATTAAAACTATAATAGATCAAAATGTCTGGTTCTGGTGCTTCCGGTAACAAATTCCGTATGTCCTTAGGTTTGCCAGTTGGTGCCGTCATCAACTGTGCTGACAACTCTGGTGCTAGAAACTTGTACATCTTGGCCGTCAAGGGCTTTGGTGCTAGATTGAACAGATTGCCAGCTGCTTCTGCCGGTGACATGGTCATGGCTACTGTTAAGAAGGGTAAGCCAGAATTGAGAAAGAAGGTTATGCCAGCCATCGTTGTCAGACAATCTCGTCCATGGAGAAGAAAGGACGGTGTCTACTTGTACTTCGAAGACAACGCCGGTGTCATTGTCAACCCTAAGGGTGAAATGAAGGGTTCTGCCATCACTGGTCCAGTTGCTAAGGAATGTGCTGATTTGTGGCCACGTATTGCATCCAACTCGGGTGTTGTTGTTTAAGTTAATCCATTATTAATGTACAGTTAAACATGATAAAGTAAAAAATTCAGTAAACATAACCTTTAATGTAAATAAAATCAAGAATACAAAAGTATATATCTATTCTACTTGAGACTTATCAACAGATTCGTCTACCTTCGTCTCTTCTTCCTCTTCTTTGGCATCATCATATTGTTTATGATCGTCACTTCGCAAAGTTGAGACCTCTTCCTTAGCAAGATTCTGCTCAGCTTCCTCCCCTTCTTCCTCTTGCTCTTTAGAAGCTTCAATTCCGGACGGAGGACGGCTTGAATGAATCGATGCTACCGGGTGCAAACTTGTTGGGTAAGGCAAAGAATCTCCATAAACTGGCTGTTGCTGTTGCTGAGGAACGCCATATTGTTGGAAGTAATTTGCAGTGTTGATCCCGAACGATTGCGAGGATGCAATGACAGGCGAGCCTGGCTGTTGAGGAACAGCAACAAACTGGGCTTGGTTATTTGGCTGAGGTGATCCGGGGAAGTATTGGGGTTGAGGCTGGGGCTGGGCCTGAGGCTGAGGTTGCCCATTATTAGCTTGGTTAGGCATACTTGGAGTCAATGTAAAATATTGATGCTGAACAGGATCATAAAACTGTTGCGGTTGCTGGTTCGTAGTAAGGTAATACTGGAAATTGTTTTGTTGAGGCAAATATTGTTGGTTGGAAACAGGAATTGTCTGTGGTGGAGGGACATGCAGCTGTGGAACCGGTTGTTCATTATTGAGAGACTCTTTACCTAACTTGCCATCTTGGACTGAAGAAGTGGCTCTTTCATCATCAAACGTGTCAACCGGGGTTATGATGGTCCCATCACTATTTATCATGTTGCTTAAGCGTGGTGATTGGGCATTCTTTTGAGAGAATGTCGACGATAATCTGTTGGCATTCAAGATAGAAGTCGCCTGCGACAACGGACGCTGCTTGGAACCGTTAAGAGTCAACAGCTTTCTTGGTGAAGTTGAGGTGTTGATTGTCGATAAAGACTTTCCATCAGTTCCATTGCTCAAGATAGAGGAGGCTCTCGATGGTTTTGTAACAGTAATACCCTTAGTCTTGGTGAGATACTTGGCGCGGGCTGCTGGAGTTGGCAAGTTGGTCAATGCACGAATATCATTGTACCAATCTATCATGCTTTGATAGGTATCTGTTCTAAACACCCAGTTGTGACTTCTATGAATCAATCCATTTTGCAGTTTCGAGCTCAAGATGAATTTGTAGACACCGCCAGATTTACCATCATCCTTTGAACGTTCAGTAACGGTGCAAGAGTCCAAAGGCAATGACATTGCTGGTTGCTGATCCTTCTTTCTATCAGAAGTCTTGAATTCGTGAAGGTAGTTACAAGTCAAAACATACCAACCACTCGAATAACTCTTCAAGTACTTGGAACGTCTTTCTAAAAAGCCCTCCCGAACAGCAAGATTCAATGGAGTTTCGTAGTTAGCGATGGATAAATCAGAGATCTTTCTTGCTGGGAATGAAAGATCCACAAATGTACCTCCGGTTGTAGATGATGTATTCGAATTGCCCACAGCGCTGACTGCACTGACAGGCGAAGGCAAGTTTCTAGAAATGAAAGAGTCCCACTCAAAGCTTGGCTCCTTAGACAAAAATCCATTATTCAAGTTTGGCACCAAAAAAGACTGAAACAAAGCGTTTTCTGTACTGACTAAGTTCATGAAGGTAGATAAATAGTTTTGAATTTCAAGGACAATAATCGATTCCAACTTTCCTCCCGCACCCTGCAAGTTAGAGTAGGCTTCGTATAAGTAGTGTTCCTCGCTGATTTGTCTTTTCAATTGTTTATCCAACTTAATCTTAATAAGGTACGGGTCATACTTAGAGTGGTCACCGCTAGCATCCAAATGGTGCGTATTCGAAGAAGACGTGCTTAACTTTGTTGTAAACTCAATTGCCAGGTGGTATTGGCCAATCAAGGATTTAGTTTCGGATAATTCCTTACCCAAGGATGTCTTGAAATCATTCTGTAAGTTTTTAATTTCCTTAATTTTGACCAACAAGTCCTTTCTCAATTCTTCCAACTTGGGAACAATCACTTGGGAAATTTCCTTCAAGGTCTTTGATGCATTAGCCACGTTCTGTTGATGGTATTTGGTGAGAACACTGGGTAAATCTTGGATGGAGCCGTTGCCTATAGGCAAGAAGAACTTGTTGATAGCAAGTATTTCGTCTTTGGCATTAAAATGAGAACCAGTAATGGAGTGTGACGAGGACGATGATCCTGACGTACCCACAACTTGCTGGAGTCTGACTTGTTGTCTGACAATTTCTTCCTGGACACTGGCATACTCCTTGAGGTAGTTGACCAAATCCTTAATGATGGAACGCCATGCTTGGAACCGGTTGGCCAAGACCTCTGTGGGGTAGTCTTGCGGATTGGTAAAGGTGTGCGGAAGTGTTACCGTCAACGGGTTGTTGTATTCGTGGGGCATAGGGTGAAGAACAATCGGAGGTGGAAAAATGTGGGCGTCTGCTATATAACGAACAAAAACAAATAGCAGATGGTGGGAAAAAAGTTGATGACGAAACTGCTGGTTTGGGGCTGGGGAGCGTTTTACTGGTTGCACGAGGAGGGGAGAGACAGCAGTGAGCACAGGCGGTGGTACACGGATACTAATAGGCACCTATTGACGGCTGAGTAATTGTTTGTCTTATAAAAAAGTCTGGGCAGTTATCGTAGTCGATAACTCGTGACTTCGTAGTAGAGGATTTCCGTGTGCGTGGTTGGGTCGATAGTTTAAAAAGATGATCGACAGGCTAAATTTTATTTGTTTGCTCTGCCAACCACAGCCAGCCTACCGGACAGCCTGCACCCTAAATGTTTTTGTCTACAAGCGGGAATAGTCGAAAACGAAAAAGATATTAAAAATAAATATAGAGTTATAATAAATACAGTGAACCTTTTTATTTCATTTTGACGAAAAAAACTCGATTATAAGATAGACCACTGGTCACAGTATTTATGGGTCTGGCCGTTTTCCCAGTTTTGTAGTGGAACATCCAGAGTATCGCTTGTGGGTGCTGTTATCTCGAATGATCCAGCTGAAATCTTAAATTGATGGGGTTCTATATTTACAAGTTGCAGTTCCTCGGTTACAACTAATTTCTCCAATTCTAGAAGCAATGAAACCAGTCTTGCCTCTTTTTCAAGCTGCCTCGTATTGATACGAGAAAGTTTATCGCGATGACTTCTCGCGTAATTTTCCACAACCTTATTTATCGCGATCATACGCGGACTCATCATCAATCCGAGCTTCACTGACGGATGAGTGGGGTCTACAGAAACCACAAATGTTTCCAAATACTCAAAGCGTGGAGTACATTTGTCAAGAGCAAGAAACTCAGTTTTTTGTGGTTTCACCTTTGTCACCTTTTCTTCTTCCTGTAAATTGTCGTCGTTGTCATCATCCATATCTAATTCAATCTCCTCCATATTCTTGATCAGAGGTGGAGGAGCTGTGACCGCTGGTAACTTGTGCCTCACCGTTGCAGAAAACTTCACATGCAAATGTGCGGCAAACCAGTACCTAGGCTGAAGACGAGGCAACAACTGCTCGCTTAGTGGACTCCCAAGGGTATTGTTTTCGATGTCGCGGCGCAAATGCTTCTTGACTCGCATTAGCCGTAGTGAAGCGCCATGTTCTGTGATCCCCCGCGGCCAATCATGCGACAACATTATATCAACATCAGCCATTAACCACGCCTTAATAAAGCTCTTGGGCAGCACATGATACACTGAACGAAGTGTCTTTGAGTTGTAGGGTAACGTGATGTCGTCCAATCGATTTTCGGCAAATGAAAACTCATTGTAGATCCCACTGATACCTCCAATATGCACCCCACGGTACCATACACTTCCTGTTTTCCCTAGAAAGTAGATATTGGGCGCCGCCCATCCACCGTACTTCAATTCTGTCAAATAAGACGAACACTCATGGTTACCTCCAATAAAAATCGTAAGTACAGGCGCCACCTTCGTACCTTTGTAGTACTCATGGAAATCCCCCATCTCTTTATACTTGTTGGGCACACTCATGGTGTCCAAGTCTCGCAGGTTGCGAACAGCTTGGAAATCGCCACATATGAGTAACAAATCGGTGTTTGGATCAAGTTCAGCATATATGCGATCGAGCTGGCCATGGCAACATCCATACACTGCAACTTGAAGGGTTTTTGTAGTCATACTGATAGTTGAAAAAAAAAATTTCAACTTAATAAAATACTACAGTAGCTACTATAATTATAATCAGATAGTAAAATAATGTATACTTCGCTAGCTTAAAACTTGAATACATGCTCCTTGGTGTATCCCAAGTCGGCTAAAGCACCAGTGACTTCACCTTGGTCAGTTGGGGATACCTTGCTTCCGGAAATCGAGTTGTACAAAGCTGGTGGTCCACAAACAAAAACCTTGGAGTCCTTAGATGGACCTGGCAATTTCGATTCCAAGAAATCCTTCGTGATGTAACCAGTCTGACCATTCCACTTGTCGGAAGCTTTGTCGACGAAGTAGTGAACTTCAACTTGGTCCTTATGCTTGGAAACAAGTTCGTCGATTTCCTTCTTGATCAAAATATCGTCCTCAGTCAACGAGCCGTAGAACAATTGAACCTTGGTCTTATCTTCAGGAACCTTGGTAATTTCCTGAATCAATTGATACAATGGAGTAATACCGGTACCACCACCAATCAATGCAATGGATTGATATTGGTTTGGTTCCCACTTCCACTTAACAATAGGTCCCTTGAAAGAGAGGGTGTCATTGACCTTAAGATCAAAGATGTGAGTGGACATCTTACCACCGTCGTACTTCTTGACAATGAATTCAATGGTACCCTTTTGCTCTGGTTCAGAGATTGGGGTGTATGGTCTAATTACATTGTTACCCTTGGCAGTGACAAACTTGGTCAACAAGAGAGAGGCAGTGGTCAATCCAGAGACTTCATCCTTGTTAGGTAAGTTAAACACAAGATGCTTGGTGTTCGAAGTCACGTCAATGGACTTGGCCAACTTCAAGTCAATCCATTCGTCACCGCCCTTGAAAGTCTTGGCCGCTTCATTAGCAATGTACGAAGTGGAGAAGTGGTAAGCCAAGCCAATGGAAGTGGCAGTGGCAAGAACAGGAAAGAGAATTCTTGGGTTTGTAAATTTAGTTAAGGCAGACATGGCTACTGGAAGATTGGTGTTTCCAGCAAGGCACTTTTGTCGAGTTTAAGTAATTTTCAGCCCTGCCACAATTTTTCCTGTACAATTTTCCTAGGGATCGGTTATAACGGACATCGCGCCCCTTCCCCCCAAAAAAACATAATTTCATAATTTACCAACTGTAGTGGTGCTGAAAACGTGACACCAATGGATTCCTAGTTTGCCCAATTTTTTTTATCTCACGTGTCTCATAATCATATGAACATAAAAAGATCACTGAGTCTCCTCCCACGGTGTTTCGAAGTCAATGCTACGTAATAAAACACAAAAGGAGCTACTCCAGCTTTCACGCAATGTAATACAACCATTACTTCCAAACTTCCATAAAGGTCAGGCAGGAAAAGTCACTGTTATTGGCGGATGTGAGGACTATACTGGTGCCCCATTTTTTCTGGCCTATTCAGCAGCCTTGATCGGAGCAGACTTATCGCACGTTATTTGTGAGAAGCTTGCGGCGCCAGTAATCAAGCTGTACTCTCCCGATCTTATGGTGCACCCGTATCTCTACGACTTGGACAACCCGGCAAATCAATTGGATCCTAAACAAATAGAACTGCTTCGGTCGCTTCCCATTGCCGACTTGGCCAGTTCACCCCACACTCAGATATTGGATTCGATTATTGAAACCAAAATCCTTCCAAAGGTTCTGCTGTTGTTGCAACGCAGTGACATTATTGTCGTAGGACCAGGATTTGGTCGTGATCCCTTGATGCTTAAGCTGTTGATTCGTATCATTGAAGAAATCAAGGTCTTAAATAAACCACTTATCCTCGATGCCGATGCTCTTCTTTTGATTGGGAACTATCCTAAACTTATCCATAATTACGATCAGGCCATAATCACTCCAAATTTAGTCGAGTTCAATCGGTTAGCTAAGCTGTTTGGTATCCCTGTGGATATGAAGGAACAGTCTCTTGATAAGCTTATAGATGAGACCCTGAAACTCTCGCGTGCGCTCGGAAATATTCTTATCATTCGTAAGGGGAAACACGAATTAATCATTCTGTCAGACGAGTTTCTCATTAGTAACCTTCCAGGCTCAGCCAAGCGTGTAGGTGGACAGGGGGATACATTGACAGGAGCTATTGCCACTATGGTCAACTGGTCGCAAAACTACAACAATCGTCTCTGGGAACACGATGGGTCTCTTAGCCCGGCCGAATCGCGTGTTCTTGCTTGCTTTGCGGCATCGCTGTTGGTAAAATGGGCTAGCAACAAAGCCTTCAAACGCTATGGCCGCTCGATGCAGACTTCCAACATACACGAGTTTTTGCACGAGTCATATGATGATTTATATGTTAACGACGTAACGATAAAATTGTAGCTGCAAAAGAAGAACTTATGGGACGGATTAAGAGTAGCGGCACTGATTTTCCATGTGATTCGCGCATCCTCGGGTAACTTCTCCAGAAATGACCATTCCACCCCACAGATAAAAATTAAATATATATCGGCGAAAAAAACATCAAAAGAAAGCTAATTTATTCAATTTAAAGATACAATGGAAGCAAGTTGTGGACCTACAAACGCGTTATCGAAGCTATCACAACACGCACAAAAAGATAATTCGCTCCAGAATGAATTTATACGGCAGGGCAGCCAAGCGGCCAGTTTCCGTCAGGGTCGTACTGTCGACCAACAGTTGAATGCAGAGTTTCAGAGGTTCCAGGGTGGAGAGACCGACCTTGGTACACAGTTTCAACACATGAGGCATCCGATGAATCAACAGATACAACACATGCATTTGCAACAACAAATGGACCCACAGATGAATCAACAAATGAATCTACAACCAAATATACATGCAAATCAAACAGGGTGGGTGAATGATTTTTCTCAGCTTTCAATCAGCCAGCCAAAAAACGACTGGCACCAGCAGTTTCTTCAGCAAAATCGACAAATGCCTCAAACTCGAATGCCGCAAGCCCACGTACCTATGCACTCAGGACCAATGGCAGCTCCCATCATAATGTTTTCCAAGTCTGAGGCGCTGGCCCTGAAATTGGAGGTTCACCATGACTTTGATTCTCACTTCGATATGATTGAAAAGGAACTTCAACAGGATAACGAAGCCGAAAAGGCCATGTTTGCCGAAACTGCCAAAAAAGTCGAGGATTCATTACAAAAAAGCACCTCGGCAAATATGGCCGATAAGCTCAATAACTCTAACTTTCTTAAACTAATGAAATCAATCTCAACTCGACAAGTTGAGTTGGACGGGGACCGTCTTGTTGATTCCGAGTCTAAGCAAGATATTCGTGAACATTTGAGCGATCCATTGGCACATATCAAGAACGAGATGAATCCCATTGAAGAACAGAGTACGAATACACCTCCAACAGTTGGTGTACCGCCCGAAGTGTTTCCAGAATACCATGAACCCGTGTATGAGTCAGAAAACCGGCCTCATGTGAGCCATTTACCTGATCCTTTGGCACATATCAAGGATGGTGAGTTGGCGGGTGAAGATCTTATTCTGCCTCTACAAGCTGCCCAGATAATCAGTGGTAATCAGGTCAAGGCCAATGACTGGATGGAAGATACCGATTGGATAGATATGACTGAAGATCCCAAGCCTGAACCAATGGTACACGGAGGCAGCCGGAACAGCATCCTTAGTGATGCGTGGCAAGAAGTCTACGATGACTACAGACATGATGACGACTATCATTGATAAGGCTCGGTTCAATTGTTTGTACTTCAAACGTCACATCGACGTCATAATGCATTAGTTACACGGAAAAACTTGTATAGACCACGTAATGTACAGGAAAGATACAGCGACAGGAGATCTCGGTGTCGAAAAAGTCCGAAAAAGGAATGAGCTCAAGACCATAAGTCTAGAACCATGTCGTCATAGGATGTACCACCAACGTCATAAGCTATATTTGGTATTTGTAAACCACGAAGCTTTATGCCACTGTTTCCAACTCATAAGCTTCAAAGGTGATATACATTGAAATTTATAGTTCAAACTTGCTGCTTCGTTACCACTTCCTTCGATCGAAGAAGGTGCATTGGAGGGGTAAATTGTTGGGAACAAATTTCGCAGGGTAAAAAAACCTGATTCCTAGGTGTTTGCTGACGTGACATCATAAGAGGTGGTTAGGAAATTGACACAAAACCTACTCATCCGAAAAAAGAAAATTCCAACGTTTCGATAATCCTAAGTAAGTTAAAGTACAGACATATAAAAGATCCAAGAATCCCTTTTATTACAATTCAGTATCTTTATTGATTACAATCAAACTTACAACAAATTCAATAATATAACACAACAATATGACTACCGCTTCCCTTCCATATCAAATTGAATCTCCATTCAGAATTGCCATTATTGGTTCTGGTAATTGGGGTACCGCTGTCGCTAAGTTGGTGGCTGAAAACACTAGAGAAAAGCCCGAAATCTTCCATAAGCAAGTGAATATGTGGGTGTTTGAAGAAGACATTGATGGCCAGAAATTGACTGAGATTATCAACACGAAACACGAAAATGTCAAGTACTTGCCAGATGTGACATTGCCAGATAACTTGGTTGCCAACCCTGATATTGTTGCCACTGTGCAAGATGCCGATCTTTTGATCTTTAATATTCCACATCAGTTCTTGGGCAGAATTTGCAAACAATTGATTGGTAAAGTCCGTCCAAACGTGAGAGCTATCTCTTGTTTGAAGGGGTTGGACGTAGACGCTGACGGTTGCAAGTTGTTGTCGCAGTCTATTACTGATACCTTGGGTATTTACTGTGGTGTCTTGTCAGGTGCCAACATTGCTAACGAAGTCGCCAGACAAAGATGGTCGGAAACCTCCATTGCTTACACTATTCCTGAAGACTTCAAGGGTCAAGGTAAGGATATCGATGAATACATCTTGAAGGAAGCTTTCCATAGGCCATACTTCCATGTCAACGTGATTGAAGATGTCGTTGGTGCTTCTATTGCTGGTGCTTTGAAGAACGTTGTCGCTATCGCTGTTGGTTTCGTTGAAGGTGCCGGCTGGGGTGATAATGCGAAGGCTGCTATTATGAGAATTGGGTTGAAGGAAATTATTCATTTTGCATCGTACTGGGAAAAGTTTGGCATTAAGGCCAACTCAGCTCCATGTCCAACTACCTTTACCGAAGAATCTGCTGGTGTAGCTGACTTGATCACCACTTGCTCCGGTGGTAGAAATGTCAAGGTTGCCAGATACATGGTTGAAAAGAAGGTTGACGCCTGGGAAGCTGAGAAGGCTTTGTTGAATGGTCAATCCTCGCAAGGTATCTTAACTTCCAAGGAAGTCCACGATTTATTGGAGAACTACAACTTGAAAGACGAGTTCCCATTATTTGAGGCTACCTACAGAGTCATATATGAAAATGCTTCTATTGATGACTTCCCTACTCTTTTGGAATAAGCGAGCTTATCTACTTCTTTGTATATTATTTATTTTGGATCATATTATAGAAATTTCAAATTTTTGACTGCAAAATTACTTATAATCTAATGTGTCTAAAAAAAAGCTAAATCGGAAACCAGTTTACAAAAAAGAAGGACCAGTGTTCAGATAGCCACCGGTGTTCTTGGAGTTGTAGTAATTTGGCCCATAGGTAATACCATCATCAGCAAAGTTGTACGAACCTGGGTCTTGAGAAGCAATTTGCCCGTCCCAACAATAGTTGGCAAAACATTCCTTACACTGTTCAGACTGAGCAATGCCTTGTCTTTCTTGTTCTCTTCTGATAATCGCACAGGCAACACAAGTGGACCACTCGCTGTCTAAGTCACCGTTTTTTCTGGTGTTGATATCGAACCCGTTTTGAATCATACCTCTAACTTCCTTATTGCTGTAGGACAACTTGGAAGTGGATGTGTTCGTAAAGTAACTAAATGGTCGGTTTGCAAGGTAAATAACCAAAGGAATGTCAGTTGGGTTTGGCGACAAATCAGTCATGTTAGCAGCATCACAACCAAAGAATGTTGGGCGTGAAGTCAAGTTTAGGTTAATGAACGAGTTGATATCTGGGACATGTGGAAATGGACTACCCTTACCTTGATCAGTAAACTGACGGTTATAAGTTTGAATCAATGATTTTCCATTTGGCCAGCCATAATCACTATCCTTACCGTTATCGTTGGCAAAAATAACGTCAACTTGACGCTGCTTTTGAATCAATGGATAAAACGGAACACTTTGATCATCATCACCACCGTCAGCCAAAAACAAAGTGTCTTGCTGTGCAATCCCTGATTGTGACTTGGAGCTATAAAAAGGGTTTGGCTTGTAAACAGCAACTTCCTTTCCTTGACTATCAACACTCTTCAAGATAAATTGGTTAAAGAGATTAACAAGGTAACCAGGCATGCCATTAGTGTTCAACGTTTGAAACCACTGATTGAAAAATGATGAAGAAGTACTAATTATGAAACCCAAATTATCGAAACCAGTGATACAAGAGCCTTTAGGTTGACCGCCATCAACATTAGTTCCCAAATATTTTGTTTCTGTGAACTGGTTCAAAGAAGGATCCCAAGAACCTAGCTCAAAAGGACTGATCTCAAACACAGTACTATCAGGTGAACCAACGTTGAACTCATTCGGTGGTTTATTGTCAACAACAAAGATGGGCATAGGCATGTTAGCACTGGAAAAGGTTGGATTATTCTGTAAACTGGAAAAGGTAAGACCAGCACCGTTGTTCCGAAAGTTGTTAAAAAGTTGGACACTAAGAGCTCTACCAAAATTATCAGTAATGGAAAGCTCAAAACCTGCCAAACCTTTCGCAGCAGTGTCAACAAGAATACCAGTATAATAGTTAGTATTACCTAAGACATCAAGAAGGCCATGAGGATCAAAGAAGGAGTTTCCGAGATTCCAAATCTTACCATCATTGAGCACTTGCTCAACGGAAGGCATACCATTTGCAGCAAGAGAACTCAACATCCAAGTACCTCCAGACAAAGCAGACACGTAGGTGGAAGATTGCAACAAGCCCTTCAAAGCATTACTACCAGTAGAGGTTCTTGCATCGAAAGCAGAAATTTGTCCAGCACCTTGAAGCATAGCTCTGTAGCCACCACCACTGAAAGCCAACGCAATACGAGGAGTTTTCTGTGCCTTGTCAAAGAAGGAATCGACATCAAAGTCTTCTAGTCCAGCATTGCTTAAGTATGTTTTTAAGTTGGCAGTAGTAATAGGATCACGAGCTTGCAACCAAGCTTTTTCGTTTGTAGATAAATTACTATCAGCATTTCTAACTAAATTTCCAGCTGGACACTTCCCTTTGACTGGTGCATATTCAGTAAAAATATTGGCCTGGATAACTTCAAGGTAGGATAAAATCTGTAACAAAAATAAAATTGAAATTGTTCTCATGATTTCTTGTTTTGCAGCTAAACAGGAGAAAGGGCACAAATATATTCTCTTCGACGGTAATTATATCAGAAGCTATCGTGCTTCAAGGCTAAGAAAATTACATGATTACTAAGTCAATAACCCTCGGAACAGTCTGATGAGCATAGTTGTATTAATTTACTGTATGTCATGCAAACGGGTTGGAACACGCTAAATTAGACGAATGGGAAGCTTACAAAATTAGTATGCTTTGCATAATGGCCTTAGTTCGGATAAAAAATACTTTAATAATAAAAAAGCCTTATTGTCAATTGAATCAAAACTTAAAATAGTTTACGCTAACTATCTGTGATGCCGTTTTGAGCCACAAGAACCCTATGTCTAGGAGCAGTTTGATACCAAAAATGCAAGCTTTAGGCATTTGTCATGGCGTGACTAAGCAGTTTCAACTGCAACTTTACCTAAATTGAAGCTTGTGGCTTAAACGTTGAAGATTAGTCTTTTTAGAATTATTTTATTTATCCGTGTGATAGATCCAATAAAAGAAATGCACAAGCAAATTGATATTGGGGCAAGTCTTGTCTTAAAACCCACACCGTCTTGATTAAGCCAACTTACATGAAGAGCCTGTCAAAAAGTTTCTTGGCGCCAACGATTTTTCCACTCCTTTCAAGCTTTAGAGATATCACTATTCTACTACCCACATAAATAGATTATTACGTTTTTCCAAGCTCGATGCTTTGTTGGCAATTTCATGTATTATTCGCATATTGTTTGCACCCAATTGCTGTTTATTTCACTTGCTCATTTCATTTGCTTATTTATTGTTAACAAACTTGTTATTATATAAACTCTCTTAAAATGAAACTCGAGTATGCTTCACCTGGTACGTTTTAAACGTTTTATCGAAGAAAGTTCTGATTTGTGAAAAACCTACCATTCTAGAATACAACCTAAATTCCCAAAGTGTATTGGACCGTTAGGGCGGAAGATCCTGCACATATGAAGAGGAAAGGATTATCTTGACACGACCACCAAAGCTATAAATATACCCTCCACTATGCCCCGTATTCATTCTAATTCGAATCAGTTTGGTGGCAGAAGGGGTAATGGAAGTTTTTCCGCCATAAGAGAAAGATTTAATAGCCTTACTGCAATTGGGTATCAAGCACAGGACTGGTACAACCAGCAGCCTTTAATCTATAAGGTTGTTATACACCTTGCCAGTCTTGTTGCAGTGGTGGTAGCGGTATTGGCGATTATTTATCACAAGTATCTTATGAATGCTTTGGTATATTTAGCGGATCAATGGTTAGAGTTGAGATTTGGAAAGCTTTTGTTGTTTATGTTGATCTTCCTCGTCGGGTTTCCCCCCATGCTTGGATTTTCTGCTCTCTCCATGCTTACGGGTATGGTATACGGGTTCCCTTATGGCTGGCCACTCTTGGCCAGTGCTACTGTTCTGGGATCATTCTGTTCATTCCTTTTGTTTAGATACGTTCTCCATGACCAAGCAGTCAAATTGATTAACAAAAATGAGAAGTTCAGGGCATTCTCTGAAATATTGAACGAGGACCAGTCTCTTTTTGTGTTGATCCTCTTGAGATTGTGTCCCTTGCCTTACTCACTTTCTAATGGTGCTCTTGCAGCCATTCCTGATTTGTCAGCTGTTACTTTCTTATTAGCAGGCATAATCACATCACCAAAGTTGATGATCCATATCTTTGTTGGTCACAAGTTGAAGGAATTGGGCGATGACACCAAGGCCCATTCAACGAAGTTTGTCGATACCATCAGCATCCTTGTAACTGGGTTAGCTGCTGCAATCACAACGTATGTTATTTACAACAAGATGCAAGCCAAGTTGGAGAGCTACCACCAAAACCAAAATTCCAATTCTGAGAATTACGACCGTATAGTATTTGGTAACTTCGAGGATGATTTGGAATCTGGCCAGAATGTAGAGTTAGATGCCGCTGATTTTGACGCAGACAATTTCATTATTGAAGACGAAGACGAATTGGAAGATGTCTCACGCCAAATCAAGCATAATACGACTAGTATTTGAGGTTATGCAATATAAAAAGTAGAAGCTGAAGTATTACAACTATGAGGATTCAATACAATAATATACAAGACTAAGAATAATATTATTCCTAATCAACAAACAACAAACGTGTTCTTCTTCTCTCAATCTTGTCCAGAGTCGTCAAACCTCCCGCAATATAATTACCGTTGCTATCTTGGTATGGTTCACTACCATTAATAATGTTTATAGCATCAACCTCACAAAAGATAGACCCATTAATCAAATAATAGTCGTTGCTGATAGTGTTATGACACTTGTGACAGCGCAAGCAGTTCAAGTGCCACTTTTGCTTTAATTCATTCTCAATACATTCACCTTCGATACCAGTAAAACAGTGCTCACAGATTGTTTCGTTCAACATATGATAATGATGCTTACAGTATGGCTTATCATCATAAGCATAACACTGCACATGCTTGCTGAAATAAATGTTACAGCCATCATACTGACACACAAAACATCCTCTATGCCACTGTCCTGACAACTCTCCAGTCTTAGAGTAGATGGATCTTTCGGATCCTTTACCATCTGGTAACACCTCACGGCCACACAGACGACACGGGCCTTCGCCTGGAGGATAAATCTTTGGATGACTCGACTTGCTATGCAATTCAAGCGGTTTAACGGGTGATGCTTCTACAGAGTCAAATGTTTCAACTCCACTTTTTGGTGTTTGCATTTGCATCACTTGAGATGCAGTGTCTGGGACATCAACGATATAGTGCTCCTCTTCACTCACATCTTCATTTCCATAATTATCAACACGCAATGGCGATACGACCTCCATTTCGTAATTATTTACGTTTAATGGCGGAACATCTTCGTATTTTTCCACATTTAGTATCGGTACCTGGAAGGCAGTATTATCTATCTTCAATGAGGGTTCATCTGAATTAATGTGACTACTCATAGAATGCTCTGGAATAAAAATTTTGGTATCAATAGCTTCATCAAGATTACCACGAGGAGGGATTTCAAGGTCATCCTCAAGAAATTCATCGTCATGTGGGTAGACAGTTTCTGAAACCTGGCGGAATGATAGGGGCTGTACTTCTTCAACTGTGCTATGAGATGATATACTATTTGTTTCATTGTAGTTAGGTTCCATAGGTACAGTCAGAGCTGGTGATGTAGTCTGATTTCTAGAAGCTTGAATATCCTTTTCAACCTCATCAGCACCCACAATAGAAAATACCGGCAAGGTGTTGTTGGCTGTTAAAAAGGAATCATTGTTAGTTTGATGGGAAGAAGCGGATTCCTGTGTACGTTGGGAGTCAATTTCATTCAAGGTGGGTGTACTTCCAGCCATCTTTAATGACTGTAATTGTCTCTCTAATTCTTTTTCAACATCAGCTTCGTCGTCATCATACATCGAATCTTTAGATAAAATCGATGATACCATTGAAAGTTGACTCTTTCTATTGGTTGTGTCGGTGTCTTTGGCATTAAGGAAAGTTTGGTAATCCGTGTTCAAATTCTCATCTGGGAGATGTTCGTTCTCTTGAAAATTCTTAAATTGTTGGGATGGATCTGAAGAAATATTGGAAGCTGGTCCATAGGAAAACCTTTCGGTGACTGGATATGGGACATAATCAGGCCCACTGGATTTCAGATTATGTACATCATGTTTCAAGTCTTCCAATGCATTTGATAATCTACTTCCAATAGAGTGGCTTGTACGATTATCTTGGTTTCTATCGTCAAGCTTTTCAACAGAAGTGTTTTTAGTCCCGAGAGAGTCGTATCTTTGAGTGAAAGATCCGGAATCGCTGTCAGATAAGTTGTCTAAATTATGGTCATTGAGATCCAATTGGAGATTCTTAAAATTTCTTTGCAGAACAGAGCTCGGACTAAAGTTGAATGTGTCATCCATATTATGTGAAAACTGAACTCTGTTTTCAGCTACAGCCGGTTGGTTAAATGGTTCCAGAGCCACCACTGATTCTGGAATAGAAGCAGGCACAAAAGCTGGAGCAGATACTGGGGCTGGAGCAGCTGCAGGAACAGTAATATCAGCCAGTGTTGGTGCTTGGACAAACTGCGGGACGACTTGATTTTCAAAGGTTCGGGGTCCCTGAGGTTGTGATGGACGTCTTCTAGGATCATATGCAGAGGATGAGGCGTATGGATTTGGTTTTGTTTCAAACCCTGATTGTGGATTCCTGTCATACGCGTCGGATGTTAAGTCATTATACGATTTGGTCGTGGTGGGCATTGTGTAAGGGTTTTTTACTTTTCTATCCAGTTGAAGAGCTGGTGCTGATTTGTTATCAGAGTTGTAGTTGTGATGATTTGAGCTTAGAGGGAACGATTTTGTTGATGATGGTGAGATCGAGCTTGATTTCGGTGGAGTCGGGTATCGTTTGGCAACGACCATATGAGGATGCCGGTGTTTTCCTGAGTTTAGGGACTGTGTTTCCTTTGACAGTGTGTTTTTGCCATTATTCAAGTTAACCTCGAAGCCTGCTCTTTCGTATACACCGCGGTAACGGTGCTCGACCTTAAACGGGGGGAATGCAGAATCTAACATTCGTGGAGATGATTCTGGGCGGATCTTACTGGAGAGTGACGCTTGCATTCCCTAGATTCAACTCGGGTAACGATATTCAAACAGTATAACGAACAAAAACAACTCCAATAAAATTTTTACTTATTATTTTGTGTTTTCGTGTCGTTGATTGAGGATTATTGTTTCGGAAAGATGAGCCTCGTAACTCTTTCGAACAGTTCATAATAATAAATATTATCAAACAGTCAAATTTTCACGCGTTTTCTTGCATATGCTTACATAAGTACAAAGCGTGGGCCCCCATCCTACTATGATTGCGTACGTAATAGCGGTACCAAATATTGCAGGCACAAAATAATACTAAGAATCCCCGGCTATGGAGAATCTATACACGGCAGTGTCGTTGCTGTTGATACGGCAACGTCGATTTGTGGTATGGACGAATAGCCACCAAACCATATCGATGTTTGAGCGGCATATTTTACGTCGGATATGCAAATGGAACAAACAGGTTGTGAGTCAAATCGATGTCCATGATATCTTGACCAACAAGACGATAGATGATTTGGTGATTGCGATGCTGTCGTATGCAGACAACAAACATACGTTTCATAACATCATTTTGTGGAAGGGGGTCCAGCTCTTATCGAAGAACCAGCAACTCCAGCTATACAAACTTTTGTCTCAGATCGACCAGTACGATACCAACGAGTCTCTCCGACACCAGTCGACAGAAGTTGTCATCAATGGCAACTTTACCGTTGTTAAGCCGGCCTTAATGACTGTGGTAATGTTTTTGGACCACGACAAGTACCAAAACAAGTTATCACAATACTTGAAGGAACGTTTCTGGTTTGCCACCAACTACGAATATGTATCGGACGAAAACACCCTTGCCGAATGTAATGCTATTGGTATCCAACAGGCGTACCCTGAATACTTGGAAGACCAAAGACGGGCCTGGAGCTCGGTATACATCAGTCCCGATATCAAGGGCTACGTTTATTCATTGGTTGTTCATACTCGCAACCACCGATTGACATCGCTTGCTGGTAAACAAACACGACTCCCTACGCAAGCAATCAATCTGATTATCGAGCTTGCAATTGCTCTTGTACTCTGGCAGTTCAAGGCCAAATTTGTGACTCCAGATATTGTCAAAATCGCATACAGAAAAATCGGGTTCTGGTTAGTGGACTGGGAATACAATCTGCGCTACACCAAGCTTGATACCGACGACTCACAGCGACGGCTCGAAATTGCATCTCTCACAGGCGCTTGGTATGGCAGCGACTACGATTATGTTGCCAAGTACTTGGAAGCAGCACAATCACTGAGAAAACAAACTACTCCAACTGGTTTTAGCAACTTGATAATTGAAGATGTGCTACAAACCGTCCGTCCTCCACTATAGAATTTTAACCGTCACAGTGGGAGGTCTCTGCATTACTAAAACTCCAAATTTGCATGAATTATCTTTGCAAATATCAACTCAATTGTATAGAAACATCTACGTTCATCTATGTGCCATTAATTTTCCAGAAATGATCTGGGTCTCGCTCGTAGTATCGGCTTGTTTGTGGTTGCGATTTCCGGATGACCCCTAAAAGCTGACGTAATCATAAAAAACGCCGAAACAACGTCGACCAAACCAAACAGCGAGCGTCTTTAGTTTTGACACCTATCAATTGGATTCCAATCTATTAACCAATCGTTTTGTATTTCTACGTATCAGTGGCTTCACCATCCAAGAACCAATAGGAGAAACCATACGCTAGATTTCCACGAACCAATAGGATAGGATCACCGCTGAAATATCATGTCAAACGACATTCCAATCGACTTCACTGAGGTCACTCAGTTAACCCAATTGGGGATCCAACAATCCTCCTTAGACTTTAAGTCAACCACCTTGGAATCGGATCACTATGTTTGTGTTCGTGAGTCCGGTGATGGTGGTAACACTGTCGCAATTGTTGATTTGAAGAACAACAATCAAGTGACGAGAAAGAACATGTCAGCCGACAACGCCATCATGCATCCTTCTCAATTTGTTGTTTCTTTGAGAGCAAATGGTACTACCTTACAAATCTTTAACTTGGGCTCCAAGCAACGATTGAAGGCATTTACTTTGAACGAACCAGTAGTGTTCTGGAAATGGTTGTCTGACACTCACTTAGGTTTAATCACCAACTCGGCCATATTTTACTGGAACGTCTTTGATGGTACCAATGACGGACCAGTCAAGTTGACTGAGAGACATCACACCTTGAACAACTGTCAGATTATCAACTTTGTTGCCGAACCAGACTTGAATTGGTTCGCCGTCAATGGTATTGCTCAGGAGGACGGCAGAATCGCTGGTCATGTTCAATTGTACTCCAAGTCCCGTAACGTTTCCCAGGCCATTGAAGGTCACGTTTCTAAATTTACTTCCATCAAGTTGAATGGTGCCGTCGAACCTACTAAGGTCTTTGTTATTGGTAACAAAAATGCCCAGGGCCAAGGTAACTTACACATCATCGAGATAGACCATGTGGAAGGAAACCCTGTATTCCTGAAGAAGACTGTTGATATCTTCTTTCCACCAGATGCAGCAAACGATTTCCCAATCAGTTTGCAAGCTTCCGATAAGTATGGTATCATCTACGTCTTAACCAAGTACGGTTTTATTCACTTGTATGACACTGAAACCGGGGCCAACTTGTTTGTCAACAGAATAACAGCAGACCCAGTCTTCACTGCTTCTTCTTATAACAACGGTACTGGTCTTATTACAATTAATAAGTCAGGCCAGGTCTTAACTGTCGAAGTCTCAAAGGATAAGATTATACCTTATGTTTTGGAAAAATTGTCAAACGTTCCATTGGCTCTCGCCTTATCTTCCCGTGGTGGTTTTCCAGGTGCCGAAAATTTGTTCCAACAGCAGTTCCAAAACTACTTAAACCAAGGTGACTATACCAATGCTGCTAAGGTTGCGGCCTCTTCAGAACAATTGCGTACTCAAGACACCATCAATAAGTTGAAGCATATTACCCCTCAACCGGGTCAGATTTCTCCTATATTACAATACTTTTCTACTTTGTTGGACAGAGGTACTTTAAACAAGTACGAATCTATTGAATTGGCCAAACCGGTTTTGCAACAAGACCGTAAGCCATTGTTTGAAAAATGGTTAAAGGAAGATAAGTTGACCTCCTCGGAAGAATTGGGTGACATTGTCAAGTCATACAATGACCCAGCATTGGCTTTGGCTGTTTACATCAGAGCTAACGTCAACATCAAGGTTGTTTCTTGTTTAGCTGAGTTAGGTCAATTTGACAAAATCTTGCCATACTGCCAAAAGATTGGTTACAATCCTGATTACACCAACTTGATTCAGAACTTGGTTAGAGTGAACCCTGACAAGGCTAGTGAATTTGCCACTTCTTTGTTGGCTAGTCCAGATGTCAACTTAAATGTTGAAAATGTCGCCGACTTGTTTTTCTCTCAGAATTACATTCAACAAGGTACCGCTTTCTTGTTGGATGCCTTGAAAAACGACTCACCAGCTGAAGGACATTTACAAACTAAGGTTTTGGAAATTAACCTTTTGCATGCTCCTCAAGTTGCTGATGCCATTTTGGGTAACAGCATGTTTAGTCATTACGACAAGCCAACTATTGGTAAGTTATGTGAAAAGTCGGGATTGTTCCAGAGAGCTTTGGAGCACTATGATGACTTGAAGGATATTAAGAGAGTTATTGTTCACACAAACGTTTTACCAATTGACTGGTTGGTCTCCTACTTTGGTCAATTGAATGTTCAGCAATCTGTAGCATGTTTGAAGGAATTATTGAGCAACAACATTCAACAAAACTTGCAAGCAGTTATTCAAGTTGCTACTAAGTATTCTGACTTGATTGGTGCACTTACTTTGATCAAGATCTTTGAAGACTACAAGTGTACTGAAGGTTTGTACTACTACTTATCTTCAATTGTCAATTTGACTCAAGAACCAGATGTTGTTTTCAAGTACATTCAAGCAGCTGCTAAGATGAACCAAACACAGGAAATTGAAAGAATTGTGAGAGACAACAACGTTTACAATGGTGAAAAGGTTAAGAACTTTTTGAAGGAAGCTAAGTTGGATGACCAATTGCCATTAATAATTGTTTGCGACAGATTCAACTTTGTTCACGACTTAATCTTGTACTTGTACAAGAACCAATACTTTAAGTTTATTGAAGTCTATGTCCAATCTGTTAACCCAGCTAACACCCCTCAAGTCATTGCTGGGTTACTTGATGTAGACTGTGACGAATCCATTATCAAGGGTTTGTTGATGTCTGTTTTGGGAAGAGTTCCAATTAAGGAGTTGGTTATTGAAGTTGAAAAGAGAAACAGATTAAAGATCTTGTTACCATTTTTAGAAAAAACCTTGGAAGGTGGTTCCAACGATCAAGAAGTCTTTAACACATTGGCTAAGATTTACATCGATTCTAACAACTCCCCAGAGAAGTTCTTGCAAGAAAATGACAACTACGATACCTTGGCTGTTGGTAAGTACTGCGAGAAGAGAGATCCATACTTGGCTTATATTTCTTACTCCAAAGGTGGTAATGACGATGAATTAATCAATATCACCAATGAAAATAAGATGTACAAATATCAAGCTAGATACTTGTTGAGCAAGTCTGACTTCAACTTATGGAATAAGGTTTTGGTTGAGGACAATGTTCACAGAAGACTGTTGGTTGATCAGGTTATCTCCACTGGAATCCCAGAATTGAGTGATCCAGAACCAATCTCTATCACTGTCAAGGCTTTCATGGAAAACGACTTGCCACAAGAATTGATTGAATTATTGGAAAAGATTATCTTGGAACCTTCTCCTTTCAATGACAACACTTCTTTGCAAGGCTTGATGATCCTTACTGCTATTAAGGCAGACTCTTCCAGAGTTAGCAACTACATCGAAAAGTTGGATAAATTTGATCCAGAAGAAATCGCGCCATTGTGTATTGAAAACCAATTGTATGAAGAAGCGTTTGAAGTTTATGACAAGTTCGAATTGAGAACCGATGCAATGAGAGTCTTGGTCGAAGATGTTATGTCTTTGGATAGAGGTGAACAATACGCTGAAAAATATGACACTTCTGAATTATGGTTCCAATTGGGTACTGCCCAATTGAATGGTTTGCGTATCCCAGAGGCTATCAACTCTTACGTCAAGTCAAAGAACCCAGCTAACTACGAGCAAGTTATTGAGATCTCCGAACATGCTGGTAAAGAAGAAGAATTGGTTGCCTTCTTGGACATGGCTAGAGAAACTTTGAGAGAGCCAGTCATTGATGGTGCATTGATCAATGCCTATGCTTCGATGGATAGATTGAACGATATTGAAAGATTTGTTGGTGGTTCAAATGTTGCTGACTTGGAATCCATTGGTGACAAGTTGTTTGAAGCAAAGAACTACAAGGGTGCAAAGATTTTGTATTCGAACGTTTCTAAGTACTCTAAGTTGGCCACTACTTTGGTCTACTTGGAAGACTACCAAGGTGCCGTCGATTGTGCTAGAAAGGCATCCAACACTCGTGTCTGGAAGGAAGTTAACAGTGCATGTATTGAAAACAAGGAATTCAGATTGGCTCAAATTTGTGGTTTGAATTTGATTATCGATGCCGAAGAATTACCAGAATTGGTCAAGACTTACGAATACAATGGTTACTTTAACGAGTTGATCGCCCTCTTTGAAAGTGGTTTAGGTTTGGAAAGAGCTCACATGGGTATGTTCACTGAATTGGCTACTTTGTACGCTAAGTACCTGCCTGAAAAGGTTATGGAACACTTGAAATTATTCTGGTCCAGAATCAACATCCCAAAGGTTTTGACTGCTTGTGAAAAGGCTCATTTATACCCAGAATTAATTTTCTTGTACTGTCACTACGAAGAATGGGATAATGCTGCTTTGACCATGATTGAAAAGTCTGAAGTCGCCTTTGAGCACACTTCTTTCAAGGAAATCATTGTGAAGGCTCCAAACTTGGAAATCTACTACAAGGCTATTAACTTCTACTTGGCAGAAAATCCATCTTTGTTGGTTGACTTGTTGTCAGTGTTGGTTCCTAAGTTGGACTTGCCAAGAGTCGTTAGAATCTTTGTGAAGTCTGACAACTTGCCAATGATCAAGCCTTTCTTAATTTCTGTATTGGATAAGAACAACTCCGTTGTCAACTCTGCTTACCATGACTTGTTGATTGAAGAAGAAGACTACAAGTCTTTGCGTGCTTCCATTGAGAATGAATCTAACAACAGATTCAACAAGTTGGACTTAGCTGAAAGATTGGAAAACCACGAACTTATTTTCTTCAGACAGATCTCTGCCACCTTGTACACCAAGGAAAAGAAGTTCAACAAGGCTATTTCTATTTTGAAAAATGATAAGCTTTGGGCTGACTTAATCAGAACTGTTGCTGTTTCCAAGTCTACCAAGATTGCTCACGATTCCTTGGACTATTTTGTTGAAACTGGTAACCACGAATGTTTTGTTGCTTTGTTATACACCTCGTATGAGTACATTTCCTACGACTATGTTCTTGAATTGTCTTGGTTGCACAATTTGGCCAACTTTATCAAGCCTTACGAAATTTCTATTGCTTTTGAAAACCAAAAAAGAATTAACGAAGTTTACGATGACTTGAAGAAGAGAAGAGACGCTAACAAGGGTGAAGATGAACCAGCTATTGGTCAACCATTGTTGCTCACTAATGGTCCATTGGGACACAATGCCACTGGATTGGGTTACCAACCAACTGGCGCTGGATTTGGAAATGGCTTCTAGGTCCTTTATTTCTATTATGAGTTTTTGATTGTCTT
Source organism: Teunomyces atbi (assembly GCA_030574975.1). Classification (NCBI taxonomy): domain Eukaryota; kingdom Fungi; phylum Ascomycota; class Pichiomycetes; order Serinales; family Debaryomycetaceae; genus Teunomyces; species Teunomyces atbi. The sequence goes on along the minus strand of JAJMFW010000007.1, from coordinate 173,042 downwards.
TTATTTAGAACCAGTAAAAATTGTTATATTCTGTCTTGATCGATAAGTGCACGTATTAAATTACGGAAGTTTTTAAGAAGGTCCTTGATATTGGTATCTTTCAAGTGTTGCTCAAGGAGGTCTTCCTCCCCGTTGATGTGAACTATTTCGATTGTGTCATCCGAGCAAATGATCTCAACTAGGTGTTCTTGAGACACACGATGAGCGACTGACAACGTAATACGTTGGCATTGAAGATCGATGTCGATATGTTTGATGAGTTTCGTGTTGGAGTTGATGCCGAATTGAGAAAACTCGAGCGACAGCAATTTTTCAAATTTGTCATGTCTATACTGAAGTCTGATTAGAAAGGTTCGTATTCGCGTAGCAAATTCAGTTAATGCAGAATCCTCATTGTCGTTCCCCAGTAATCCAAGAGCGTACTCCTCTATTGGAACAAACACTGGTAGCGTGCTCTTGTAAACGGACCATGATCGTTTTGTTGTTCCTGTTTGTTTATCTGGAGTAGTTGTTTTGCGAAGTATGACGTAGTGTGGTACCAGGAAAGTCTTCTTTGTATGTGAAAATATATCAAACCGAAGTCCCAACACTTCGTCATCTTCGTCAAAAAGGTATTCGTTCAAGGGGAATACTGTTATTCCCCCTATTCTGTAAATATTTTCATACAATATGTTTTCTTTTAATTCTACCGCCATCTCTGCACGATGGAATACGTCCTCTCTTGAATCAAGTCTTTTTCTTTTCGGTTCTGATCTACCAAAGTATTGACCTATGGACGAATCAAAATGACTATGTTTTATTATTGGGACATCATCGGCAATCTTGGTATTGTCTGCTTGCAGTAGCATCTGTTGAAGTCTCTTCTTCTCTTCCTGTAACTCTTTTGTTTCCTTCTCTAATGCCAGAATATCTCCCTGTATGTTGTGCAAATCGTTGTCTATATCCATTTTCTTTGGAAACATTAACAATTAGACGTTAAATTTATGATTTCGCGTCAATCTCTGGATCAAAACCTAATCCCATGGCCAGCTTTCTGAATTCGTACTGGTCCTCTGACTACAAGACAGGCATAGACCTGCTACGCCATCAGTCACTCAAGTCTATCAATCAGCTCCATGAATTAAGACTGTTGGTATTCAAGTATATGAACTACTATTACTCGAACAGCGAGTTCTTGAACAAACTTAGTGTTGATTTGTATCCACCAGATAGCAACTTCAGGTCCCTCAATACCGATCCCACGGCACTCAAACCCATTACTCCCGAGGATCAGTCCTTGATCCATATGGGCTCTGCCATTAATGCCTACGTCACTACATTTTCATCCGAGGCACACACGTACCTACGTCTTGCCTCCACCATTGACAGAGAAGTTTTGGAGAAGATTGCTGCGTTTATCAAGCACCATGAATCTCGCGTCAGAGGTACTGTGGAAGAGTTTGAAAATCTTTATTCCGATTACGAATCTAGCTTCATTAGCGTTGAGAAGTTAAAGAATCAATATGATGACTGTGCCCGGTTGAAAGAATTCTCCAAAAACTCGCAAGTGGATGTATTGCCTGTGGAATCTCAAGATATACCAGAAATTCCTGAAACTCCTCCAAAGGTTCCAGAGAAAGCACGCACTGTTGATTCTGAGTTTGATTTTCCATTGTCCCTTGGATCTGTTACGTTGGACTCTTCTTCAGATTTGACCGCAGTGATTCATAGACTTATTCAAGGTATATCTACGACCAAGCGTAAAATTCCACTTCCTGGTTACAGAAACGAATTGTTCAGCAGTGATCAGATATGTGATTTTATTGTTAAAAACAGAGCATTTGGAATCAATCCCACTAGAGTGAACATGGAGAGATTTGGTCAGGCATTGCTCGATTTAAAGTTTATTGTCAGTACTGGGTTTTTGGGCAGCAATAAGTTTAAGAGCGAAGGGATGTGGTTTGAATGGAGTGACTTGGCCATATTTGTTTCTGAATATGACGAAACAATACCTGAAATTCCAGCTGAACTGAAAGAAGAATCCAAATTTATCAACGACATGGCTGAAACTACCAAAAAATTCAATGGAATCTTCAGAAATGTTAGAACATCTTTCTTAAAGAACAATTATGCCGAACAATTGGTTGAATTAGAAGAAAGGTACAATGAGGCATATTACGATCTTCAACAGCTGAGGCATTTCTTGGACGTTGAACTCTTTAATAAGTCTCAGATGTTAGAGAGCTTTGAGAAAAGGAAGATTGAAATGGTATATCAAAGTTTGACAAAACTTCTGGAGATAGTGTACAATTTCTCGCTTGAATCAACCAATGGACTCCATCATAATGCCACTGAATTCATTGAAAGAATCAACAAGCCTGAAAATTATAAGCGTGATTTTGAAAATCTCTTGGAAGAATTTAGTACGGGTATTTACTTCCCGTCGACAGTGTCGCCGGCAAGCATGACCAAAAAACAGCCGTTCAGTACCATCCAAACCAATAATAGTTTTCAAAACCTTAAACGGGAATTCAATCTTTACAAAGATATTCTGCTTCAGATTCAGAATGGAAGTTCAGAAACATTGCTAAGTATCATGTCAATTCCTCAATTCTTATATAAGATTGTCAAGTTGATTGAAGAAAAGCATAAAGATTCTGATCTTTCCACAGCTTGGCTGAATTCTCTTAACCACCAGGATTATTGGGTAATGAAAGAACTGTTGATTAAAACAATCAGCAGTTTTGAACCAACTGAAGACGCAGTTCAAGAAGCGACTGTCCATGGAGAAATTCTCAACGATGTGTTTGAATGTCTTACTAAGAGCTCCGTTCAGAGTTTAGTCAATTTTCTTAAGAATTGGCTCTTGGAAATTAGTGATTCACTAATTCCCTGTCTGGTTTATGACTCTTTACTTAATCTCTATAAAGAAAAAGGGGACGTCGACGAATTGACCAAGATCCTCGGAACTGTGCCCAGAAGCAATTTATCTTCTATCGTGTTTTTGTTGGAACATGTAAGTGGAGCATTTAACTTGTCGCAAATTCCAAGTTATGAGTTAAGTGATGAATTACCAGAAGGGTTAGAGGAGAAAACTGATATTACCAAATTGGAGGAGGCTATAAAGGAATTGAATTCGATGGATGCCATTGGTGCCATTCCATTTATGCATTTGATCTTGCGGCCATCGGCGGTTAAAAATTGCGGTGGTTTCAAGCCACCTTTAGAAATCTATTCTCGAATTCTTCATGACTTGCTTGACATAAGTACGAGAACTAAACTTTTTCAAGTATTGGTCGTTAATGAAAAGAAATTCAAGGAGAAGAAGGAGAACGAGAGGACATCACTTGGACTCAAGAAGCTTCCTTTGCTTCCACCTCAACACTCACTTGAACTACCATCAGTAAACATTTCAAAAACTGTGAAGACAATGGTGAATGGAACAGTTCCGGTAAGTCCACGTCCATTAAGTGGAGAAAACTTTATTTTGAGGCCATTCAGAACCAAACCAACACCAAACCCTTCCCCTACAGGTTCCCCAAGGCATACACCAAAGAGTTCAATAGATTGGAACAAGAGAAGAGATTCTGCTGATTCGCTGGCACGTCCTAGAAGTTCCAGTTCGACATTTCTTGCCCCCAACATAGAAGTAGAATTTGAAGAAGCATAAATCGTCACATCATTATATTTATATACATTAAGTCTTATCACGACCAACACCAGTCATGGTAACCCTTTGTAGTCTTTTGAGTTGACGAACGCTGAACAAGAGCAACAATACCAACGAGATTGATCCAAGAACCACCACAAACTCAAACCCACCGTCGGTTTCTTCAATAAAGTTTTCCAAGTTCATTCCGTATAATGCTGACGCATATAGGGCGATTCCCATGGAAAGAAGTCCCGTTGAGAATTTAAGACCCAAAAGCATCAACTCATTTCTATTAGCATCCAACACTATATTAATGATTTCTTCTGTGGTTTTGATTTGGGACCGTATATTTTCCACGGTTTGAACAATTTCATCACTCATCTTGAGGTAAGATTCCAAAAGCAACTCTACTTCGGCGTGGTTAGTACCCGTACGAGGCTGTCTGATCTGGTTATCCGATAAGTAGAACTGATTCAAGTCGTCATCTTGCTCGAGGATGTCATCAAGCAAGTCTCTAATTAACGTTGCCTTCTGATGAAACTGGGTGATCTTTTTTGACTGGATAAGTAAGTATCGTAGTTTGACTCTTTCGATGGATCCCTCCAAACCTTTCAAGATATTTTGAAGGACTGTTGTCTGGACCTTCATCTCTGTTGTTAGGTTTGACATGATATGTACGAGAATCGATTCCAATGCTCGAAACTCATACGGCAAATCTTCTGTCTGAAGTTTAAGCCGCTCACTCATATCTTTCAAGAAGAGTGAATGTGAATGGGATTCATTTAATCTAGATCCTCCTGATGTATTGTTAGATGTATCAAACACCACCACCATATCATGCTTAATAAGGGCCCGGATATTGAGCAAATTCAACAATATGCAGTTAGTACGAGTAACTATCGACGGAACTATTTCGTTCATCGTAGTGGCATTCCCATGGTGGTATCGTGAAATTTTACGGAAGTCTCGAGGCACCAAATTATGAGTTCTCATGAATTCCAGCCGCCTGATATCCTTACTGTGCTGTACCATATTGCCGCGATGATCGAAGATGGTGCATCGAATCATCTCATTGTCGTTTTTGTTTGTCGACAAACTTTTGGTAATAAACACATCACGATAATCAGAGATACCACGCCGTATGGTTCTAACCGGAAATATATGTGGTCGCCACACCGTTCGAAACATATTATAGCTAGAACGGCGATGATGTAGGGGTCTGTCAAAATTATTATTTCTATCCCAATTAGGATAAAATTAAGTGCAGGAGATGTTTACGTTTCATAGGCACCTCGCTATTTCTTGTGACCCAACCATACCCATCTGCTGGCTCCTTCAAAGAAAACAAAACGCTTCTCGAGATGGTTCGTGTAAACTCTGCCGATGAACTCGAGGTCTGCGAGGAAGTTGGTCGTGGCGCCTTCGGTGTTGTATACCGTGGGGTCATCAAGAGCACCAGTCAGGAAGTAGCTATTAAGCAGATAGACTTAGAAAACGACCAAACGAACATGATTGAAATAAATAAGGAGATCCAGATCATTTCGGAATGTCGACTTCCACAAATTACACAGTACTTGGGGTGCTTTGTTAAGCACTATAAACTTTGGGTAATCATGGAATATGTCAATGGTGGGTCACTCTTTGAGCTTTTAAAGCCAGGTCCACTTACAGATGAGTGTGTTATTCTGAATATAATCAAACAAATCTTGATTGCCCTTGAATACCTCCATGATCAAGGAAAGATACACCGTGATCTTAAGTCCCAAAATATTCTATTGAGCAAACAGGGCGAATTAAAACTTACTGATTTTGGAGTCTCAACACAGCTTTCATCCAATTTCTCATGTCGAAATACTACTGTGGGTACACCATATTGGATGGCCCCAGAAGTTATTCTCAACAATAATGGTGGTCATAGTTTCAAGGCGGATATATGGTCTCTAGGGTGTTGTGCCTATGAGATTCTAACGTCGAAACCGCCACTCCAGAACCAGTATCCTCCTATGAAAGCATTACGACATATCCTGAGATGTAATAGAGAGGGAGACTTTACCACTTTGATTGGTCTCAAGGACTTGGAAATGACGAATACCTTTAGAGACTTTCTTGAGAAATGCTTTACCCTTAATCCAAGAGATCGGTACTCGGCTACTAAACTACTTCATCATAAATTTATCACTAAACATGAGTCAAATCCCGACAGAATAAAGCATCTAAAGAAACTCATCACCCGAAAACAACTCTGGGACCAAGATAATCATATTATTAAGAAACACAACTTCTATGTTCCAACTGAAATCGCTAACCACCAACAGAAATGGCAAGATGAATCTGACTCTCACGCACCAATTCAGTTTGATCTTGGAACTATGTATACATCAACGATCAACTATCCCAGTCCTTCACCCTCAAAAAATTCGCGCGAGCTGTCGCTATCACCTCCCGCAAATACAAATGTCAAGCTTAATTACCATTCGTTAATAAAACATAACACCAAGCAAGATCAGTTCAAGAACCAACTTCAACCTGAGTTTCACAGGATCTTAAACAAAATATTTAACAAGCTTGAGACTAAAAATACACTCACAACCGAGCAATATGATTTATTAGTTGCACTCAACGATGTAATGTTGAAACTTCTCACATTTGTTCAGTGTGATGCACAAGACCCCAACCACAACAAGAAGATTTTAATTTTTCAATTTCTTAAGTACTTGTTGAAAGAAATGACCAAACCCATAACGAACGATACGAAAGTCATGTTGCAAAAACTCATTATTCCGTCGAATTTTACAGTCCTGACCTCAACGACTCCTACAATTCAAATTCCAACAACTTATCTGCCTTTTGATGAGATTGAGAGGAGTTTGTTTGATTCATGGATGGACAAAATGAATGAACGTTGGAAGTAAGGAATGTGGTTTGCATCAAACAGAATTACAATTTAAACTGCTTTGGAATTTTTGCACCCATTTACAGAACTAACCGTATATTAGAAAGTGAATATCAAAGCTTGGCTTGACAGAATATGGCTCTTTTTCTTAAGCAATATTATATCTGAAAACACAGAGCTGAGTTGGGATAAAACTAAATAGTTAATCAAACTTCAATGTCACTATTTTTGTAGATGGAGTCCAGTATTTGTTTGTCAATTGATTTAGATAGGAAGCCAAAATCAATATGAAGATAATTATTCGTGTACAGTTATCTTGCGATGTTTCTTCCAAGACTCTGGTTGTAGGCGAATGTTGCAGGTATTTCCTTATCCACAGCGTTTTTCCGGAAGCTTATACGTACATGCTTGTAGTGTAAGTCACAAGAAAAATCCAAACAGGTGGAGCTCCACCTTAGTATCATCCTGTATATTGCACCTGCCCAGCTGATTTAATCATCTGTTTTTGTATTCATGAATAAGATATAGATGGGGTTGCTGGAGAATGGCACTAGCAAGGGCGATGTCCCCGAATTGTATAGTTTAAAATACTCCATTTGTGATCAGAACAAAGAATCACTCAATTCCATTAAGATTTCGCCTGACCTTACTAAGTTTGCAACCTGCTCATCTGAGGGCACTATCCTGGTATACAACTTGAGTGATGGAAGTTTGATAACACGATTGGTGGGTCATAGTAAGGGTATATCGGACATTGAGTTTTCACCCATATACTCAAATATTATTGCATCTTGTTCCGATGACCTTACCATTCGATTATGGGCCATTGATAAACGCAAGTGCATCAAGATTTTCAAGAAACATACTTATCATGTCACTACTATCAAATTCACAAGCAAGGGAAATGTATTGATTAGTGGCTCTGCCGATGAAACGATCACAATCTGGGACCTCACTTCCGGGCGCACTCTCAAGACACTAGCAGCACATTCGGATCCAGTGCTGTCGATATGTTTAACTCCTGACAACACCATCATAGTTAGCGCATCATACGACGGTCTTATGCGTCTCTTTGACTTGGAGACAGGTCAGTGCCTCAAGACATTAACTTATAATAGTGCAAGTCATGGAACGGCCACTGCGTCGACGAATGATGTTCTCAATTTCCCAATCTCCAATGTTGAGATATCCCCAAATGGAAAATACATTCTCAGTTCTAGTTTGGATGGCTTGATTCGGCTATGGGATTACATGGACAATAAGGTTTTGAAAACATATGTGGGACTTAATGGCCGTGCCGTAAGTGAAAAATACAATTGTGGAACGCGGTTCATTACAGCAACAGCAGAGCCCAAGGTTGTTTCAGGTAGTGAGCATGAAGGTATCATTGTATGGGATGTCAATAGCAAAAATGTAGTCTATCTGTACTGTCTGAGTGACAAACCTGTTTTCCAAGTTGATGTGATTAATGAAGGAGAGATAATGGTTTCCTGTTCACAAGATGGAATAGTGAATGTTTTTGAGTTGAACCTGGAGTACAAAGGTCACGTTGATGCAACGAATTAATAGATATAATGAGAATTTTATGCTTTTTTATATTTTCGCAGCCAATTGTAATTCTTTATTAATAGCCAAAGGATGGCAAAAGCTATGTTATAAGTCTCAGAGGTTAAGACTACTATGACACAGGAATAAGAATGCAACAAATTTCCTATATTATTGATAATATATTGTGGATTGATATTATATTTATCTATTATTTCAGTTTTTATATCAATCTTCGTCATTCGAAGACAGAGTTGCGAACCCACAACAAGGACAAGGTACAACTTATTTTTCATTAGCAACTATCAAATACTGGCTTAAGTGCTTCGAGGTAGAATCATTTAGGTGTATACAGATGTTGATCTTGGCCAGAAATGGTATATGGTCATTGATAAAGTATGCTAACTCTTGAGAATGATCGTCCAAAATTCTTCATTCCTAAAGCCTCTACAACGTCTTACAAGTTAACAACAGCAAGTCAAAATATAAACATTTTGAATTGCAGTACTGTATTTGTTGACATTCCTCTACTAAGTTATGTATCTTTTGTGTCTGGGGTACGCTTATGGTTGGCTATTGTAAATATGCCGGATTGCGAACTGTTCTAGATAATCGTCACGATCAATAACCAATCACTCCCTTACTTCAGCTATGGAGCACTCTGCACATTTATTCCGGTTCAACGGGTTTAAATTACCAAAGTCTGCACGCCTTAGATCTTTTGGAGTGTATTTATCCGGTGCACTCTACGCGATTGGTTTCTGGTCTATCATCGATGCTGCCATTTATTCTAAAACCATCAATGCTTCGGATGTACATGTCACTTTCGTCGACTGGATTCCATTTATCTGCTCCACATTAGGAATGTTAATCGTCAATTCGATAGAGAAATCCAACTTAGTTTCAGATGGAAACAGTTCGTTCTTGAACGGTGGCAACTCTAATGCCTGGGCTGCTAGGGTAATTTTATTCTTCGGTTTTTCCTTGTTAGCTGGTGGTCTTGCTGGTTCCTTTATGGTGGTCATTTTAAAGTTCTTATTGAAGCACTACTCTTTCCCTACCTTGGGAATGGGGGTTTCTAATATCGTCTGCAATGTGAGTATCATGTTGAGTTGTATTGTCTTGTGGTTGTCTCAGAACATCGAAGACGAATACAGCTATAGCTTAGCATTGTAATTTCTGATAACTATACAACAAATATTATATTACTTGTAGCACCTCTACTCAAAATTTAATAACTCCTCTTTGTATGGTCCCAATGCCTCAAGTTCGAATGTGCTAAAATCAAACAAGTTTAACACGATCGGTTCCAGTTGACCCCGTGGGAATACATGAAAGTCCTTCCGCTTCAATTCATGAAAGAATGGATGTACCAATATCCGTCTAGGACTGGCACGTGCTTCTGGGTCGTATACCAAGATCTTTAACAACAAGTCTATGGCATCAGGAGGCGAGTTGCTGAAGATTTGCTCAAATCTCTCCTTCACAGTTCCGCTAAATAATTTGGTGGTGTACATGTTGCCGCGATATTGAGGGTTACTCTTGAAGAAAAATGTGTTTGGGGGTGGACCCAAAAGCTTGGATATCTCCTTCAACTGCAAGTCAGGCTTACCTTGAAAAACTGGTTTGCCTAGAAACATCTCAGCTATAACACATCCCAAGCCCCATATATCAATCTTAGTGGTGTAAACAGAGCAGCCAACACAGAGCTCGGGGGCACGATAGTATCTTGAGCAAATGTAACTAACAGACTGCTGGTTTGGTTCTAGCTTCTTTGCTGAGCCAAAGTCACAAATCTTAAGTGTTACCGTGTTGGGATCAATTAATATGTTGGAAGGTTTGATATCTCTATGTGATATGCCGAAACTATGAAGGTAAAGCATAGCACGGGCTAATTGGAAAGTGTAGACCTTCATGTGGGGGTATGGAACGGTATATTTGGACTTTCTGTAGTATTTGATTTCGTTCTGTAAGTTAGAGGGCAAACACTCCATCACCAAATTCTGGTAAACCTTGTGGTCGTCTTCGTTAGCCTTATCGAAGAAAAAACGCAAACTGACGATATTTGGGTGGTTGACAACTCGTAATATCTCAAGCTCTCTGGACTTGTATTCTGTTTGTGCTGGGACCCTCTTAATGGCATATGGTCCAAGCCATTCCGAATCCTGAGTATCAGTATACTTTAGGAAAGCTTCGACAACTGTTCCAAAGGCTCCCTCTCCAATTTTGCTGTATTCCTTCACAACCATGCGATTTGACTGTGAATCATCATTGTTTATTACTCGTGAAAGAGTGTATTCTGCAGCGGAGTTCTGTAACATTGCTCTATGGTTCTATAAATAGTTGGTAAAGCAAAAGTGCATAGACAGCAAAGGTGATAGCCGGCACCACGAGGATTCAACTAAATCGTCAGATAAGAACAACAGCGGATACACTGTACTGATATTATAGTGCAAGGACTGAAAGAATTGATTGATCCGTCGCGATCCGTAGAATGTTTTTTGGCGGTGGTGGTTACGGCGTGTGACGGTCTGTTGTTTTGAATGTACCATAAAAAAAGGTGGATAGACCATATGCAGGTGGCTATAGATCAAGTTTAAGGTATGACACAGGAGGGAAATGCTTGGAAATCTCTCCTTCGTGCTCACCCAAATTTGGAGTGTCTCCGTTCTTCCGATACGTGACAGGGTCCGCTATGTTACATACCATTATATACTTTTGTTTGTCAAAGAAGCATCCATGAAGGTATTGCTGTAGCCACTTGTTTTCGACGAATCTAATCACTATTGATGGTTGAAGATCCGTGGCAATTTTCTTCTCTGCAGTAGAATTTTTTTTCTCTCTTCACCATCCCTTACAACTTCACCGAGAGTGAGACGCTTTGTTTTGGATTGGTTCACTAAAGCAGGAAAGCGCGAGATTTGTGTCACCTGCATATAATACCAAACAAATTAAAATTTTCAACCCTAGTCAACTCACAACTCAGCAGTATGTTCGCCAGGATCGCCAGATTAGGCTTAGTAAGGCCTACAGTATGGCCTGTTCCATTGGTATTAAGATCTCCCACCGTTTCAGGTCAGGTGAGACTTTTGACCAGTTCGACACCTGTCTTTGCCCAGCCCAAACCAGCCGACACTACACTCTCGGTCCATAAGAAGAACGAACGGGTGGTATTCTGGAAGTTGTACGCCAATTTCCCCAAACATAACACCCATCTCCAATTGGTAGCTGTTGTTGAAGACTTGGACTTTTTGGAAAAGAACAAAGACTTAACTTATAACGATAAAGTCTTATATTATTTACAATTGCCACACCATCCTAAATTACACATATCAGCCGGTCAATTGGGTTTCAGAAAATCTAACAGACAAGAATATGAAGCTGCATACCAAGTTGCCACCAAGATGTTCAAGACCATCTCCGAAAAGAACTTACTCGGTCCAAACGATAAAGTAGAATTGATTTTGAAAGACTTTGGGAAGGGCAGACCTCCATTCCTTGCCGCATTACAAGGTAAGGAAGGCTTGGCCATTAGAAATAATATTGTCCGTATTAGTGATAACACTAAGTTGAGGTTTGGTGGTGCTCGTCCAAAGAAGCAACGTCGTTTGGGTTAAAACTCTCTACATGTACATAGTAGCATTCCAGATAATAAACTGGTCATTAGATCATTGTTGTAGCAAGTCTAGTACTCCTATTACCGTATAAATATTAAGGAAAGAGATATATAATTGACTTATAGATCACAGTCTAGGGCTGAGCCCTAATAACGTGATAATAAAATGTCTAACAATCCGACATTTACCACGACATTTACCTGCATGCGGTTGGCATTTCGAAAATTTTTCGTTTTTTGCGTAGGTCAATTTTTCAGGTGTAGTTAATTTTTCTTCCAGTTAACTTAGAAGTTCTTCATTATATCAAGTAAAAATGGCTCCAAGTAAGTATCATATCAAATACGATGGAATGCTGTTAGGAACATAGTGTACCTCAGTATGCCATATCAGACGATTAATCATATACTAACATGTTTTTAGCTAACACTAAAGCTACTGCTGCTAAGAAGGCCGCTTTGAAGGGTACCAACGGTAAGAAGGCTTTGAAGGTCAGAACCTCTACCACCTTCAGATTGCCAAAGACTTTGCAATTAGCAAGAGCTCCAAGATACGCCAGAAAGGCTGTTCCACACTACAACAGATTGGACGCCTACAAGATCATCGTCTCCCCAATTGCTTCTGAAACCGCCATGAAGAAGGTTGAAGACGGTAACATTTTGGTCTTCCAAGTCGACTTGAAGGCCAACAAGAACCAGATTAAGGCTGCTGTTAAAGAATTATACGATGTCGATGTCTTGTACGTCAACACCTTGATCAGACCAAACGGTACCAAGAAGGCTTACATCAGATTGACCGCTGACCACGATGCCTTGGACATTGCTAACAGAATTGGTTACATCTAATCTATTTAACTCCCAACCCTCACCATCCACGTCGTCTTTTCTATTTGTATTTTATAAAACACTGGCACAGGTGTTTTAATCCTTATAAAGAGAACATGGGGAACAATATTTTACATATATCATAATTCTATACGTTACAAAAGTTCATGTAGCACATTCAAACATTCCCAGTATGGGTATAATACTCCAGATGGAAGCCTTTTGATGGCTCGCTTGATCTTGAAGCTGGACACACCTTGACCAAGTTGTTGTAACTGGTCCGTAATTAATTTCAAATTATTGTAGATTTCTTCCACCTCTATTACTCCAAGAAACCTGCAGATCTCCGTCTCCGTATGAAATTCAACGAGGACCTCTCCTTCAAGTACAAGTTTAAAGTCTGTTACCTTTAAAGTTCGTGAAAATGGTTTGACAATAAATGGAGCAGAAGGTAAAATACCCCGTATACGTGCCTTGACCTCGTAGATAATATTCATCTCAATAGATTCAAGCGTAATTGGAAGTTGATGTATTTGTTGTGTCAGAATCTTAGTCACTAAATACTCTTGGGTTTTAGGATATTGGGATGTTGCAACTTCCAAAGATGGTACACTTTTAATTTCTGACGTTACTGATAGCTGTGTTTCAGGGAATAGCTCATGTTGTGATTCGTCTTCTTCTTCTTCATCATCTTCTTCTTCCATACGCTGGAATAAAAGATTGACCCCTTGATGTCTGTTCAGTTGGCGCTTTTCAGGTTGTTGAGAACTAAGCTCGTTGGATATATCGCGTTTTCTTCTGCTACTCATGATAATATTCCACCTTTTAAGAGTTCGATTGTAGTGTCCTTCATCAGAAAAATCACGAAACCTCCGTATCATATTCTGGAACTTATCTTGATCCTTTTCAAACAAAGTTTTGCAATTCTTCTCGTGAAGAAATTGGATAGAGTTGAAATACCCCAACACTTTTCCGTCTCTCTCAACCAATTTAATCAGGAGCCTAGCAAAGATACCTGCTGACGAAAGGTTGGCCTTTTTAGAGTCCCGATAGTCGAAATCATTAATTTCACTTTCTGTAAGTAAACTGGGCAACATCTTTGTCACTTCGTCCACTTGGTAAGGAGCCATGCTGGAACTTAAGAGCAAATTCCTTGGCAATTGATACCCGTCAGCCCTGAAATAAAAGTTGCGAGGAATTGATCTGGGATACGTCAGTTTGTCGCTGTAGTCATTTATTGCAGCATCTTTTATTACGCTGAAATCAGTGAAGACAAGGGCCCCGGCGTTCTCACTTTTCCATTTTGCATCTTTATACACGGCAAGCACATAAACGGGGTGTTCAATGATGTAGATTCCACGCTTATTCTTAGACAATTCCTTGACTGAAGGAAGATTGCTTAAGCTTGGGACGTCCAATACCATGTGTAAGTTGTGGATGTGGTTGTGATAAATAAGCGCGAGCTTTAATCGCGACAATAGTCATCAACCAAAAGTAGAGGTATTAGCAATGAAAAGTATGTATGAGCACTATATGTGAGCACTCTATTAACATATAGATAAAGTTCCCAAGCTTGGTAAAAGGTTACTAGCGTCAACAAAGGAAGAGGTGCCCTCCAAAGACCCTCAGACTGCAGAGGAATTCCTAGAACAGGGTTCGCTCGATGAGGAATCGGGTGACCGCTGGTTAGGCTCCGACTTGGCCAAGTCGCTTCGGTTCTACCAGAAAGCATACACGAGCTATATCAAGTGTATTGAAATGGGAAACAGCTTGGATGCTTACTATAACTCCTCGCGATTGTTGTTTCTGGTTTACTATCAATATTTCAAGACCGAAGGTGTAAATGTCCATGAACTTACGAATGTGGGGGAGGTATTGACGTATGATCTACATTCAGTAGTACAACCACTTGCAAATATTGTCAGAGCACACGAAACAGCTATTGAAGTGGCCAAGAAACTCGGGGTGCCTGCACCCCTCGATCTTCTCTTCAATGTCGCTGTTGTCTACACTGAAGTAATTGAAGTTGAACTGCAGAATAGCGAGACTCTGTTTGCCCATCTTTACCAAGTTGCAAGTTCAACACAGCAAATCTTTAGTGATCTTTTACAGCTGCAATATTCTGAGTTCGAGCGATTCTTGATTGATCTCGAAAGTATAGACGAGTCTCCTTCTGAACCAACACAACATTTAGTCATCTCCAATGAGGAATCAAAGCAGGAAGAATATACAAGTGAAGAGGTGATACAGCCTACTGACATCTTTGAAACCATTCTTTCTGGTTACAAGCTTGCTCAAACAATCTTGGAGGCGGTTGGCTCGTCGGCAGACCTTGATACCGCAAGTGACTTGGTCACTCCCTTTGTTACCCGTTGTGATACTTTGGCAAGAGAACTAATTGCTGGGTATAGTGTTAGGTCGCAAGCCCCTAATAAAATGGTTGCCCTTATCACGACAGATCAAATTAATGAACTTACGTTGGCGCAAGCCTACACCATTGGTTTGACAAGGAATTTCTTACTGATCTACAACTTGTGGGATGACCCTGAATTGCCTATTACATCAGAGAGGTATATGCTAGCAGCAGACAATATTCAAAGTTTGCTTGATCGGTATGACATGACGCTTCAAGCCGCCAATGTTGGTCTGCAGGAGATGAAGGATAATTACTGGCAGGCTCTTACCCAAATGACAACTCACTTAAAACGTGCCCAAGAAATACTAAACACCGCCTTTCAGGAAAAGAAGAAAACACCTTCGGGTGTAGATCTTGGGCTCGGTGCCCTTACTGCTCAGCTAAGTGAAGTTATAATAGCCCGTGCAGATATCGATCTTCAGCGATGTCAATTAGTTGGCTACGAAGTAGCAGAAAAGAATCGGGAGGTTCTTCTAAGAAACGCAAAAACACTTCTTAAGAATGCCATGACTATTGCCAACGTTCCTGGTGGGTTGAGAGAGAGGATAGCAGAGAAACAACAACGAGAAAAGAAAAAGGTTGATGCCGTGATAAGACTTTGTATCTTAGAGGGTAAAACTACAATAGAAGAGTTGGATACGATCTTGGGCCGCACAAAATGGACTTCCGAACTTCCTAACTTGGTCCAGCTCGGCTACTTTGATGTCTTTGGAATCCAGTCAATCGATATTCCTTCATTTTAAATTTTATGTATTACAACCTATATACCAATAACCTTACAAACTAGCATTTCCGAACCTATTTAATTGTTAACCAAAGCTATTTCCCAAACTGTACCTCATTTTCTTGTCATATTGGCATCCCCGTTACGTTGACCACGATGTTTGCAGCGCGATCAGCAAACTCATCGGGGCAGTTTGTGGATGATGTTGCTTCAAAGATGGATGAATCAATAAAGTTCAATGAGATCGAGTGATTTCGGCTACCATTCACAAGTATTTGTAGAATGTTGATCTTTAATGTATACATAAAGATCAATATCCAGTTCATGGTGGTGGTTTTGTGCAAAAATAAGATAATGTTTTGGTTCCAAATCTTCTCCCACGCCTCGTGTTGTGTCTCAAGTGGTGGCAAAAAGAGGAAATCTAATCACATGAAATCAATTGG
This sequence comes from Teunomyces atbi, assembly GCA_030574975.1. NCBI lineage: Eukaryota > Fungi > Ascomycota > Pichiomycetes > Serinales > Debaryomycetaceae > Teunomyces > Teunomyces atbi. The sequence goes on along the minus strand of JAJMFW010000007.1, from coordinate 156,952 downwards.
TAGCATTACGTAATATCAAATAAATTTCCTAATTAGTTTCATTGCTATATACAATACTTTAATATTTACAACATACACTCAGACTACTTCATCATCTTATCAAAAGCAGGAATCAATGATTGAGCCAAGGCAAAGGAAAAGACCAACTTAGGACCAGTGGTCAATAATTTTGGAGTTAAACCTTTGAAGAACGAGGTGATACCTTCCTTCTTGGCCATGTTCTTCAAGATAGTAAATCCAGACTCTGGGTTGTCAAAGTTTCTGTTTTGGATTCTGGTCTTAATAACATCCAATGGAGCAGATACAATAAGAGAAGCAGAAGCACCAAAGATGGAAGTAACAAAGTTTTGTGTCCATGTGGCCGAGGAGTAGTCGCTCAAGCCAAAGATGTATTCCTTGGCGAACGAGTTACCACCAAAAAGAGCAAAGGAACCAGGAGCATTTCTTGCAGCAGTCCATCCCCAACCTCTGTATAAACCAAAGCCTTCATCGGCTAAAATCTTGAGGAAACCTCTACCACGGAAAGATTCTGGGTTGGTTTGACGCTTGATCTTCAAAACATCTAATGGCAACAACACAACTTCACCAATCCCGATAAGGGAACCAGCAGTGGCAGACATCAATGCCTTACCGTTCTTTTTGCCAAACCACGATTCGAATGAGTCTTTGAAGTTTTTGGTCAAAAACTCGTTGGCGAATGGTTGACCACCGTACTTGTAAACTCTCTGCAAGATCTTGTAACAAGCGGCGTAACCCAACCCAGGAAATAAAGTAGTCAATCTTGATCCGAGTGCCTTGGTAGCATGTTCTCTGAAAATAACAGTATTCAATTGTGTAGCGGAGGTAATACGAGTATGATTCGACATCAATCTCTTAGAAATTGTGTCAACAGGATGGAAAACGGCTATTTCACAGATACCCGCCGATGCAGAGCCCAAGACTCTGGCAGCACCCGACTGTTTCTTATCGGTGGATGGAGGAGACATTGATCGTTTACTGAATATCTATGAATTGGATTTTCCCAGATGAAAAATTTTGACGACACCGCGGCTACAAGGAAAACCATTGCACGTGATCACCTTGCCTCTAAACAGAAAAATGTCTGCGAGGAATTGTTCTAATCCTACAACTGCATCCAATAAACCTAGCAAACGAGTGCCAATGTCGATTGTGGAGGACTACACAAACTCGCTCAATGAGTTAACGTTTAACTCTAGACCCATAATAGATAATTTGACCACAATAGCACGCGAAAACCCTGACTTTGCGGACTCGATAATTGACGCCATCACCAAGCGTGTCTACAAATGTATCCCCGAACAGAAGTTGTTTACTCTCTATTTGCTTGATTCTATATGTAAGAATATTGGGAATCCGTATAATATATTAGTTGGAGACGACATTTTCCAAGTTTTCTCACATGTTTTCCAGCTCGCCACAGAAACAGTCCGCAACAAGCTCGTTTTGCTCTTTGAGACATGGAAAACGACCAAGACTAAAGGTACATCGTATCCTCTTTTCCCACGGGAACAATTAGAGAGGATTGAAGCTTTCTTATCAAAGGCAGGTTATCCCAAAAAGAAGCCCAATCTCCCACCAATCCCTACATCGAGTGAATTGACCAATGGCCTGTTAATCGACGATATTGATACGTTAATTCCAATCTTTAAAGCCAAACTACGTACTAATCAGTCAAATACGAAACTTCAGGACAGATTCCTGGCGCTCAACCAGCTCCGTCTGTTGTTGTCAAGCCAGACTATGAACAGAAAAGATTTGCTAGCAGTTCAAGCTCAGTTAAATGCTATTAAAGAGCAAGAACTTACCACTCCTTCTACAACACCTGGTCCAACCCCTATATCTACTCCAGGACCTTCACATGCGACTTTATCTCAATCCAAAGCCGATCACTTGTTCCAGGTCCTCATCACTGCAGGTCTTGTAGCAGTAAATCAGGCACCAATCCCAGGATCGAAACCGACCTTCTCACTTGTCTATCCAAAAATTAAGTACCAGAATGAACAGAACCCTTCTACCAGCACATTGCAGGATATCTTGGATTCTAGTCACAATATATTCCGCCTGGAATATGAAAAACTCAAGCTTTCTGAATTGATAATTATCATCAAACAATACACCAAGAATGTTCAATCATTTATCTCAACAAATAAGCCATCGATCGATTCCCTTAACTTACTCTATGGTGCAAAAAGCTCCAAGTGTACTCAGTGTGGAAAACGTTTTTCCACTGACCCCAGTGGAATCCAACATAAACGTCTTCATTTGGACTGGCATTTTAGAATCAATAAAAAATTGGCCAATGCATCTGCAGGTGTTCAGTCGCGTAACTGGTACTTGGACGATTACGATTGGGCCAACTTCAGGGACGAGAACTTGTTGGAATTCTCCACCGGCGAGGTCAATGAAACGAAGGAGGAAGTTGTGACAAACAGTAAAATTCCATATGTTCAAGTGCCGTCGTCTGAAACCAACATGAACAACCGGTGTATTATATGTCGTGAGTTGATTAAGGCCACCTACAATGATGAGATCGGTGAATGGTGCTGGTATGACTGTGTACCAGCACCTGGTGAAAGCATTGGTACTCGCAAGATTGTGCATGCTGCATGTTCTACTGAGACTGGACGGAAGCGTGGAGCCGAAGAAGCAGGTCCTCGCCTTAAGCGAGAAAAGGTATAGGAATAGTGATAGGATCATGGGCCTGATTTTATTTTTGTAATACAAGTATATATACAAATATGTGAGTATATACGTAAGAAATTACTATTCCTTTTATTTTAAATAGACATGGGAAGCTTAATTTTGGCCCAAACACTTCAAGATGTCACCCCAAACCTTGGTTGGCTTCTGGGAAGCGTCGACACCGCTCCAGATACCAGTCTTTCTGTAGTATTCGACAATTGGTTCGGTTTGCTTGTGGTAGGTAACCAATCTCTTTTTCAAGGCATCCTCGTTGTCGTCGGATCTTTGAATCAAAGGTTCACCGGTTACGTCATCTGTCATTTGCTTCTTTGGTGGGTTGAATTCCTTGTGGTAAGATCTTCCAGAGGCTGGGTGGACCAATCTACCGGTAATTCTGGAAACCAACAATTCGTCGTCGATCTTCAATTCAACGGCACTTTGCAATGGAGTCTTTCTGTCTTCCAACATGGAGTCCAACTTCTCGGCTTGAGGAATGGTTCTTGGGAAACCATCCAAAATGAAACCATTGGCACATTCCTTGTTGGATTCCAATTCCAGCTTGATCATGTTGACCATGATTTCATCGGAAACCAATGCTCCGGCATCCATGATCTTCTTAGCTTCAATTCCCAAAGGAGTCTTGGCGGTAACTTGAGCTCTCAACATGTCACCGGTGGCCAAGTGGCAGGCACAGAACTTTTCCTTAAGGTTTGGTGCTTGAGTACCTTTACCGGCACCTGGAGGACCGATTAAGACCATTCTAATGGACTTTGGCACATCAGGGACAACACCAGCTTTCTTTTCTAAGTACTGGATTCTCTCTTGCAACTTAGCAACGGTAGACTTCAAATCTTCAATCGACATTGGGGTGGTATTGGATGTAGAATCAATAAAAACGGTGAAAATTTATTGGATGAAAATTCGGCACTTGAAAAACTTTCTTGGGTCGCATAAATGGAAGATTGCACTCTTGCGGGGGTAGAGTATTCAGATCTGCTGAAAGTCGGGAAGACTCGGCGCTTACATATTTTACACACTTGTCTATTGTATGAACTGTTGTATTTCTATTGTTATTATTCTATAAATTGCCTGGTCTCGAAATGAACTAAATTGACTCTCTGGCACCGCAGAGATCAGTATTGGAAAGTATGGATCTCAGGAACGTGCTGCACCTTGACCAACGGACGGTAGATAGGTTTCCACATTTGCGATTGAACCCATTTCAAACATTTGTTAAAGTCACGAGGAACCTCAACGAATCCACCGTCAGGCTTTTCTTCGCTCTCAACCCTGGCAGTACCTTCCTTGAGTGATTGCAAAATAATGGCAGTGGCCACTTCGGCACTGACTTCGTCAATCTCTTCCAATCTTGGCAATAACCCGTTCTTGGGGTTTGCCATCTTGGGAGACAAGGATGCTAATCTATCCACACCGGCAGAAATCATAGTGTCGGTGATTGTAGTACATCTCGACAAAACAGCACCAAGCCCGATACCAGGGAAAGTGAAACAGTTGTTGTTTTCCGAAATGTAGTAACCGTCAACTGGCTGGAATGGAGACCCAGTGGCAATTAAGGCATTGTTGTCGGTCCATTTCATGATATCCGCTGGAACGGCTTCGTGCAATCTGGTTGGATTCGACAAGGGGAACACAATTGGTTGAGGGTTGTGCTTATACATTTCTGTAATGACTTCTTCAGTAAATGCACCAGCCTGGGTAGAACAACCAACCAACACAGTAGGCTTAACTTTTTTGATGACTTCGACCAAACTCTTAGTGTCAATGCCTTCCCAGTCGGCATCTTCGTCCGCATATATGTGTTGAGCTGGACTCGAATCCTCGTATGAGCTCAAAATCAAACCACGACGGTCCATTGCATGAATCTTGCTTCTGGCTTCTTCAGGAGTTGCACCGTGTGACACCATGTGGTTTACAATCTGGTCAGCAATACCGAGACCAGCCGAACCAGCACCGTAAATGAGAACCTTGGAGTCTAACAAGTCACGGTTGGAGAACTTAAGTGCCGCAGTCATTGAGGCCATGACAACAGCCCCAGTACCTTGAATGTCGTCGTTGAATGAAGGTAATTGGTCACGGTACTTGTACAACATATCTCTACCGGTCGAAACACCGAAATCTTCATAATGTAAAACAGCATTTGGGAATCTCTTCTTAACAGCTTGAATGAACTTGTCAACGAAATCCCAGTACTGTTCACCTCTGACTCTGGGGAATTTGTTACCCATGTACAATTCGTCTTCAGCCAACTTCTGGTTGTTGGTACCAACATCCAAAACCACGGGTAATGTTCTACCGGGATGGATACCGCCACAGAGGGTCATCAAACCCAACTTGGCAATAGCGATTCTAATACCGCCAACACCTTGGTCGCCAATCCCTAAGATACCTTCACCATCGGAGACAACAATATAGTCGATATCCTTGTCTTCCCCGTAAGCGGACAACTTGGTGTCGATCGAGTTTGGATCAGTGATGTCCAAGAAACAACCTTCTGGCTTTCTGAATCTGTGAGAGTATGCGGCAATTGCGTCACCTTCAGTTGGGGTGTAAATGATAGGTAACATTTCTCTGATATGACGTCTGACTAATTCATAGTAAAGAACCTTGTTCTGAGTTCTCATCGACGTACAGAAATCGTTCTTGGCCAACGGCGTCTTAAGGTACGAAAATTGTCTGTAGGCTCTTTCAACCTGTTCATCTAGGGAGTTGACTTGGGAAGGTAACAACCCCTCCAAACCAAAAGCACTTCTCTCTTCTGTGGTAAATGCAGAGCCCTTATTGAAAATAGGGGAATTCAAGAGCTGAAACCCTTGAAGATCACATTCGATAGGACCTTCAATGGACAAACGAGTCGTCTTTGGTTTCAAAGAGTCTAATGCTGCCTTAATACCAACAGGAGTCTTAATGGTATGGGTGTGTATTGACCCCTTGGCCTTGGTGGCCGTAGAAGCAAGCCTAGCGGTAATTTTAAGCATAATGAGACAAAATCAGCGAAATGAAAATATGAGTTTTGGGAATGTCTATGTATATATATATATATACCTTGAACCGCAATTAGGTTCTGCAGAAATGAATTCCGACCGTGTTTGAGAGGGGATTTTCCCCATAAAGCCAGAACCGGAAACCGCATCGTAACAAACAAAAAATATTTATTGAATTAGTTCCGAGTTTTACCTTAAAAAGGAACAACACGGACAGTGGACGATATTTAGAAACGGTGTTCGGAGTCGATGGCGGCTCCGAAGTGAAGTGATATGGGCCAATCTAACCACAAAACAGGCCGAAAAGGCAACAAAAGCTTTTGTTCGGGTGTCTGACTAGTGGGGTCAGGCTCTTTGCACCTCATTCCAAAAGCCTTACAAGGACCTATACTATTATTGACTTCCCCTCAATAGAACGCACAACAAAAATGCGAGCGAAACCGCTCCGCGAGTTTCACACGTCGTTTTCGGGTGTAAATCATGCACCTATAAAAAACAATCATAAGGTTAAGAGAATGTACTGTACCATGTATATAGTCTTTTTATAGTATTAGCATGTTACCTTTACATTAAATCTTGATTGTCTAGTTGTATGTTATAATCTCCTCAACTAATCTAATTGCAATTAAAATCAGCAAAAGAAAAAAAAAGCTCGACGCCGCAGCAAAAAATTAGTAGTTCCGAGTTTTCCCTTGTTGACAGATTTTGGATCTCCTCATCACAACATCTGCCCCTCCGATTCCGCTAACCAAAAGAGGGGTTCAAGTATCACCTAACTTGTGGGCCGTGTTATCCATAGCGGGAGCTCCTACCCTGTTTAGATAACAAGGAGGTGAAGTGATGATCGGGGTTGATGAATGTTATATTGGATCAACCCTGTAGCGAACTCCTAGATCCAGTCGCTTGTCGCACCCCTCCCTTCAATTTTTTTTTTTGGCTGCAACGGTCAATTCCGGAATACCGCGTCGCTGTTGCAACCTTCTCCGCCACGCCTCGCAGTCCTTGCCTCATCCGTAACGAACCGTGTCCTCTACTGTGTTTATTCCAACTTTACTCGTTTAGGCAAGGGCTCTTCTGCATCCATCTTTATTGGTTTTTGGAGTTCAGGGACAAAGCAGCTTGTCCGGCCACCAACTGTCACATGATCAACAACGTACCCTTCACCAGTACGTCCCTTGGTCTTGCTACGTCCCTTGCCCCACCGATACAACATCAACCAGTCTTGAGGAAACTTATGCACATTACCTTCTACCCTGACACTCTCCTCGCACACGTAAATCACTGCATTGTATAGTCGCTCAATTACAGGGTGGACCCACCCTTCCTTTTCTCTTGCATGAGCTAATTTCTGCGACAATATTTCGCCTGGCAAAATGCGAGCCTGGTACACAATCTCATCACCAACCCAATTGCCAATTCCGCAAAAGAACGCTTGGTCTAAAAGTAAGCTCTTGATCGGCTTCTTCTTCGATAGCACAAGCTTGCTGAAGGCGCCCAAATCTAAGCGTGGGCGTCCATGATGGTCAGGGTCAGGATCTCCCTCTACAAATTTGTCCCCCACACTTGTCACGACAGGCGGTTTTGAGTAATCAGGTCCCAATGCATTCAACGGACTCTGGTTGAGCAAGTCAACATCCGTCTGCACGTCGGAACCTGTTAGTAAACGAATCCGACCCAATCGTCTTGGATCGGTAAATGCCATATTCCACAGTTTTTCGTTAGACTCTAGCAAGAATTCGATCTTCGAGAACCGTGGTGGCCATTCAGCCTTTTCCTCGGGCTCCTCCTCTAGCTTGATTTTAGTTTTAATCTCCTGCTTCAACTTTAATGCCTTCTTGTCGCCGCCATTCTCCATTAATATCAAATGGGAATTGACATCTTTGATTTTGATCATGCCCGTCATGCCAAAATGCATCAACAAGACCTGCGACTCGTTTTTATTGGGAAGCTGCAATCGGAGCCAGAAATACTTGCCATGGCGCCCAACGGAACTAATTGTAGACCCAAGTAACCTCGTTTGGAATTGCTCGATATCCTTCTCTGGTGCAGTCGAAGCTTTCAAGAATGGGAAGAGCAACGGGTCGTTGCGGGCATCTATTCTTACCAATCGACTTCCAAGGACATTCCGTCGGAGCAATGCACAGATATGTGAAACCTTTTTGTTAGTAACTCTGGCAAGTCTACATAGTTTAAAATGAGTAAGCTTACCTCTGCTACTTCAGGCATGGGTATTTTTGTTGCGAAAACGAGTGGCAAGCTTTTTATAAAAACGCCACCAAAACCAAAGGTCAGGGCCCATACACCGATATCTACCATAAAAATGTCCACTGCCTCAAACAACTGAGCATCGATTCCAATAACTAACTATTGTGTATATGAACATTTGTGCCTAAAATTTGCACCTTAGAGTTCAATCCTTATCGAATTACGTCCCCCACGCCCAAAGTTTGCCTGACACTTTGATAACTGCCGCGCACCCACGAATTTCAACATTAACCCCATAATGAACCGGTTATTTGGTTCCAAAAGCACAGTACCCAAACCCACACTTAATGATGCAGTGAAGAACATCGAAGATCGTATCAGTTCATTTGATGTCAAGCTCTCTAAAATCAACTCCGAGTTGTCGACGTACCAACAAAAGATCAGTCGTATGAGAGATGGTCCTGGCAAGTCGGCATTGAAACAGAAAGCGCTCAAGTTGTTGCGACAAAGAAAACAGATTGAAGCTCAGAAGGATCAATTGGAGAACCAGCTGTGGAACATGACCCAGGCCTCTATGACCACAGATAACTTACAGAATACCATGATAACCGTAGATGCCATGAAGACGGCAAACAAACAGTTGAAGCAGACATACGGTAAGATTGATATAGACAAGATCGAGGCACTTCAGGACGAGATGATGGACTTGATTGATAAGTCCAATGAGTTACAGGAATCATTGCTGGCAACCTACGATGTGCCTGACGAAATCAGTGAATCGGAACTCGATGCCGAGCTCGATGCCTTGGGTGAGGAGATGGAGTTTGAAAGTGAGTTTGCTGATGTTGGAGGAATTCCCAGCTACTTAAGCGAGGAACAGAGCGGGGCTGAGAACTTGCCTACATTTATCGAAGATGAACCCGAAGAGCCAGCCAAGGTGGCCAATTAATCACTTATATACAGCTATTTCTTTCTCTGGATGGCCAAAAAGTAGTTACCGACGTCCGGGTTCGATGTGAATTTCCAGCCGTACGCAGGCAAATAGATACAACCTTTGGCGCTGACAATCTCAAATGAATCCTTTAATTCGTTGGATTCGTGCAACAATGTCTTGATTTCATCATGGTTGATGTACTTTTCCAACGTGTGTGTCCCCTGTGGTACGATCTTCAATACATGCTCTCCCATGAAAATGGTCGTAAACCAGCTTACAAAGTCCCGGTTGATTGTAGAGATGAATACCCATCCATTGACATTAACACGTTTGAGGGCTTCAGCTAAGACGTGCGCAGGATATTCAACATGCTCAAGCATCTCAAACATAGTAATGACATCGTACTTGGCATCGACTGGAACCGCTTCAATTGCTTGAAGCTTATAGTCTAACTTTTCAGCCAACGTAGGGTCCTTGGCACGGTGCAACTTAGCAGCCTCCAATACTTCGGGGGACAAGTCAATCCCTGTTACAGAATCAACAAATGAAAGTCTGGCCATTGACTCGGACAAAATACCTCCTCCACACCCGACATCCAACACCGACAACTTAGACTTGTCAAAGATAGTATCGCGCCTTGCCTCCTGGTCTTCGACTATCCGCAGCCTTATTTGTCTGGGCAACAAGTCCAAACTATATGGAGGGATGTACACTTCTTCCTCAATTGGGGTTCCTTTTTCATTGAGCTGAACGTGCGATCTGACGGTGTCGTGAATAAAGTCCATTCTCAACAAGTTCATCTTGTGTAAAATACGCTGTGGTCCGTTAACATCCCACCAGCTTGATGCCAATGCGTTGAAGTGATCTAATTCCTGTGCTGACAGCATGGTATTTTTCGCATGGCGAAGCGGTACATTTCGTGATAGAGACCGAGTAAAAGCTCTCATATGTGGGAATGGTGATTAAAACAAAATTTCTCAAACGAAAATAAAAAACGACTTGTACTATAATGGAGGATAGTTTGGTTGCCACACGGGCACGGCGTGCCAATGCTGGGTCCCGGTTGAAGAAATTGATTGAGTTAGAGGAGCAGTCTAATGAAGCACAATTAGTTGTCTCCCAAATAATCACGGAAGACGATGAGAATGTTAATCTATTGTTCCAGGAAGATGAAGATGATCAGGAATTCATCGATATAGGCGTGGATAACGAAAACTTGAACGGTATAGACATTGAAGAGGAAGACCAGGGGGATGAACAAGAGAGTGAAGGTGAAGATGGGGTAGATAATAGCGAAGGAGGGGATGAAAAGGAGACTCAGGTTGTCAATGATGACGATGTTCTTTCCGATTCAGACCTTTCTGCGTCTGATTCTGATGAGAGTGAAGGAGAGAAGGAGTTACAGAAACAGGAGAAATCAAAGAAACGTAAAGTTAGATCTAAAGATCTAATCCCTACCATAAAGCGCCCCAAAACAGTTTCGACGCAACCAAAGCCAAAAACAAAGAATCCATTAGTCACTTCGGATTCCTTACTTTTGGCTGAAAGACGATCATCCTCTAGAGCTGCTGTTGTTGAAAATAAGCAGGCCTTGGTACAAAGATTGAAGGAAAGTGAAGAAAGAAGATCCAAGCTCTCGCCTGTTGTACGAGTAGAACATGTTGAATTAACCCAGGAAGAGAAATTGGAAGAAGCCAAGCAAACAGAAATAGCAAACGTCATGGCACTTAATCAGTTCAGAGAGCAAGAAATTGTTAAGAAGGAACGGCAGAGACAACAAATCCTTCTGAAACGATTAGTTCTTAAAAATGTTGTACGTTTTGTGAGTAAGGAAACATTTGTAACTCCTACGGAAGAAATTATAGAGGCAAGATATCAACACGAATTATACCTTAAACGCCTAAAAAGGAAGCCAGGAAGAAGAAAGAAAGTTCAAGACGACGAACAAGAAATCAGAGTACCTGGTGATATCGATTGGAGTTTACCTTTGCTAAGAGAAGAGAAGGAACGTCGCGATCGAGAGAAGGCGGAAAATGATAGATTAGAAATGGAACAACAAGAACAAGCTGCGAAGAATGAAACCCCGGGAGACTCTATAAAGGAAAATGATACAACAAATGTGTTGGGGCTGAGTGAGTCTCAATCTCAAGGGAAACCAAATGAAGACACTACAAAGAGTACGCAAGAAGGTATTGACAGTGCTGGGGAAAGTTTAGAGGGCGGGAAACCTGACTCAGATGTCGTCGGCGAGAGCAGAAATGATACTAATGGAGAAGTAGAAAATGATTCTCAGGTTAAGGAAAAATCAGATATCGAAATAAAGGAAAACGGGCATCATGATTCTATAAGTGAAGATCTCAAGGAAAATGGAACAGATTTTAAAGAAGAGCAAGTTACGGAAATGAAGGAAGTTGATCAAAAAAATGGTGAATCTAAAGATCCAGATGCTGAAAACCTCGAATATGAGGCTAAAGAGATTGAGTCAAAAGTGCCTGGCTTGCAAGAAAATGCAGGAAACAGCCAGGATGAAGGGTACACACTATCAGCAGAACCACAAGTGAAACTGGAAGTGGTGGATACTCCAATTGAGGACTTAACGATTAAGATTGAGGAGAAAAAAGTGAAATTTTCTGATGACTTTGATGAAGAGTCAATATCGGACGAAATCCCAGTCATTAAGACAGAATATGGAGAAGTTTTTGAAGGTCCATTTCAACGAATCGCAAGACAAAGTGTTTATCTCTTTGATTTTGAGGGTGAAAACCGGATTCTTAATGTGAACAACTTGAGGCCGATAGTATTTGGTCCACAGGCTATTCTTCCCGCATCTCGAAGATTTAAGGATTTGAAGCCTGTTTATCGAATAGGACGTGCTAATAACCCATATGCTGTTGTCAAAGAAGAAAAGGATATTTTGTTTGAGCCTGTTTCGGATCTCACTGAAGATGATCCAATATTCGATGGGTTGAAACGATTGCCTCGCTTGGGTGTGAAACAAGATCTAACCATGGAGGTTGAAGAAAAGGACGATTCGGAACTGTTCCAGATTGTGTTGAAAACTGAGGCGCCTACTGGTTTATACCTTCCTAATAACAACAAGAAGAACTGTCTTCTTACAGGAACAGAAGTTAAGTACTTTGATCCGGCTAACGGTATCCCGTATAGCTCTGTTGAAACATATAAGTTGTTGAAGACTATTGAAATGGGGCAAGTTCCGTGGTATAATGTGGGTGCTGATGTGGAGGACGCTGGGGCTGTAGAGCTCTATTTGGGCTCAAGAGATCAAGTTCGTCATGCCAAGGGAGTTCCCGAGGGTTTTGATGGCTGAATTTCTTGAAACATAATGATAATGACTTTTATTCTATGTATAACTAATGTAAATTAGAAATTTTACGTTTGGTGTTGAACATCCTTTTCGTGGGCCGCAATCAAGTCATTTTGGAATGCCTGCAACTTCTTCTTCAAAACTGGAATCAAAAACTTTCTAATTTCTGGTTTGTGTTCGGCTGATTCCAATTCAAAAACATATTCGTCATCGTCCTGATCGTGGACAAACTCTGGAATGGTAACAGTAGACTTTATTGGCTCGCCATCCTTGACCTTAGCATTAATGGAAAAAACCAATGTCATGTCATAAATACACAAAACTTTTCCCTTCCTTTGGGTAACATCACAGTCACCAGTTACTGAATTGAGACCATCAATAATAAACAAGTACTGTTCATCCTCGTACTGAGTGTCCACAATCTGTTCAGTCAAGTATTGTTTGGACCATGGAAGACAGTTCTTATCTATCCAGTGCCTTTCCGTTAGTTGCTGCACATGTGTCTATGTGAAAAGTCAAAACTTACCAGTTGTTAGGGTTATGAACGACCATGATTTACCGTTTGTTTAGCTGGAAGGCTGCCCTTAACTAGGATGATTTATCATTTTTCAATCCAACTTTTTCTAGCATATTCCGCGGCTTCCAAATTTAGTAATTCGCACCCAATTGAATCTGGCTAATCCACCACAGAGGGCCATGCCCAAACATGTTTATCCTCGACCATGGATAGTTCAAAGAATAATTAATTAATCTCAAAAATTATCAATACTTTCTTTTGTTTTGTTTTTTATGTCTTGATATCCTTACATGTTCTCAAAAAGTGATTATTTGTAATACCTTTCACAGTTTTCCTCACACTGCCGAAGTCATCCAAGTGTCCATAGTGAGCAAGCAATTAGATACATCAATCTTTAACAAAACGTTTAAGTAAATCACGACTGATATAAATTGTTTAATATCACACTTTAGTTGGACTTTGTTATTTTTGGGTGATTACTCTGTTGCCAAAACTCAAAATACTTCCTGGAACTCAAGCTTAATATTGCAGATTCTATAAAGTAATTAAATTTAAGCCAACAAATTTAAAAATAAACAGGTTTGATTATACACTCTCTATAACAACTTGAGTTTTCTAACTCAGTTAGGAATCTAGGCTTTGGTTACCTTTCAATCCAAAATCTTGGATTTCTTCTTCATCCTGATTTAAATATCTTCGACCTTAAGTTACGTTCAATATTATTCGCTTACATGAACAAAAAATTACCAATTGAAAGCCATTTTGCTATCGTTGCTATTCCATTACTGTCCCTCTCCAGTATTAGCTAATTATGTTAAAGAGACATGGATATTATGTAGATTTAAATATTTTATCACGTGACTGAGAACTTCACGTAGGTGTCAAAAAAATCACTCAACACGTCGATTCTGTTGACATCTTGAACTTTCAGTCCTTTGCTACGTCATAACGCTCTTCGCAAATTACACGAAGTATTTTCATAGGATAAACTTTGATATCTGTGAGACTTTGTATATTACTGCTTGGTTTTTTTCTTTGTTAGAAATCAAGAAAGGGTGAATTCTACACTTGATCCATCCGAAGAAATCTGATCTGAACGACTAGGGCGATACCTCAGGCTTATAAATCAAGAAGTTGGAATAAGAAAATTAAGGTAATGCCAGAAATTCCTTTAAGCAAGCAATATGATTTAGAAAAGTCCTCTGCTTTGCACCCAATTGAATCTGTGTCGGGCTCGGGGTACTCACCTGTCACGAGGCAAGCAAGGAAGAAGCTCATCCTGGTACTCTTAATTGAAATCGTATGCTCTTTGGCCATTTATCTCAATTACGACAAAATATTGTTATTCAATCAACTGTTAGCACCAGCCCTTTTGGGTACATCATCGGCCGCTTTGGCCCAATCATTAAATCAATACTCCAAGAATAAATTCAGTTGGAATAGAATTTTTAAATTTATGGTTTGGGGTAGTATCAATGGATACTTCACTGCCCTTTGGATAGAGGTATTAATAATCCAGTTTGACAACATATTCTATCGAATTCTTGTGGATCAAGGGGTTGGGGCTCCAATGTTCCAATTGGTATTTTCTATTTTGAACTCCTTGTGGGATTATGGTGAGATTACTCCAACTTTCAGAAGCTCAATTTTTAAAGCATTACGCTATAGTTATTGCTTCTGGCCGTTCTTTTCAGTACTCCAATTTGTAATAATTCCAGAATCTGCCATGTTTCCTTCAAATTGCTTGGCTAACCTAATTTGGAATATCATACTCAGCAAATTGGCATGACACGTCATTCACTTTATAGACACTTTCAGAATCATTCATTTCTTCGCATACGTATAACTATTATATACTAACTACTTCTTGTGCTTGAAAGACTTCAATGGATCGGATTTTCGACCTGATGCCCTTTTTTTCCCCTTTTTGTGTACTTTGTTCTTAGTGTGGAATGGAATAAATCCAAGATCCTTGTTCTCCGTTCTAGCACTCTCTGGTAACAAGTACTCGGGCACTCTTCTCAAATGAGTTTGAATTCTAGTAGGGTGCAACTCTTTATCGTGTCTCAAGGTAGCTAAATCTTGAGGATTTTCTTCGAAGAATCTCTTCAACTTATCTGAGTTGATAAGTTCATTCTTGATTTCCTTGATTCTAGCTTCCCGGATAGAGGTTTGTGTGACAGCTCTGAATGCATCTTCGGATCTGTATCTGAAACCTTCGACTTGCTTCATATCAAATTGATAAGGCTTGATTTCAAAACCATTACGAGATTGTTGCTTAACAATACGACGCAACACCTTTTCATCTTTCTTGGCTGTTGACAATGATGCTACCTTATGATTTCCAAACTCACTAAGAGGTAAAACAAATGAAAGAGCCATACCAGCCTTACCAGCTCTAGCAGTTCTCCCAATTCTGTGGATATACGCCTTTGACGAAGTTGGCAAGTCAAAGTTCAATACACATGCAACATTACGGAAATCGGCACCTCTAGAAACACCATATTCTCTATCTTTCTTGTGCTTCGATTTTTTGGATTTTTTGTTTTCAGTTGGTTGTTTCTCTGTTTCAGCATCCTCCTTATTTTCCTCTTCTTCTTCTTCATCTTCATCATCGTGATCCTTTTCAACAGTAAAGTCATTAGTCTCATCAGTGGCAATCAATAAGTGATACACATTCTTGTTGAATTCTTCAACAATATGCAACCTAGAGTTTATTGGAAGTTCACTGTTCAAGATGCAACACCTAACGCCAAATTGCTCTAAGAAAAGCTTTAATCTGTATCCTCTTTCAATAGTGTTCACAAAGACCAATGTCTTACCTTTGATCAAATTTAACTTAAAAATGACGTATGCCAACAAGAATTTGTCAAATTCAGTGGTCTTAGCATAATATTGAACCAAGTTGTCCTTTTGAACAGCATCATCATCCAACCTCAAGACAGCTGGTTTGGTGCAAAATCTGGCTTTCAAATCGTTCAATTCCTCGTTGATAGTTGCCGACATTAAAAATGTTTGCAAATTTTTCTTGATGGGCAAGCAAGTCTCTAACTTTTTCAAGTCATCCATGTACCCATAAGACAAAATCAAGTCAACTTCGTCAATAGTCAAGTTTTTCACGGTTGATAAGT
Source organism: Teunomyces atbi (assembly GCA_030574975.1). Classification (NCBI taxonomy): domain Eukaryota; kingdom Fungi; phylum Ascomycota; class Pichiomycetes; order Serinales; family Debaryomycetaceae; genus Teunomyces; species Teunomyces atbi. The sequence goes on along the minus strand of JAJMFW010000007.1, from coordinate 141,135 downwards.
CGATAGCACCAGTGTTAGTGTTATTCTCCAAGACTTGAATTAATTTGGCCGGAGTAGATACAATAATTTCCGGTTTGCTAATTAGCAAGGAATTTAAAACCTGATCATTCAAGTTTGAAGATAAATTAATAACGTTGATCTTGTTATTATTGAATGTCAATAAAGATTCGATGAATTTGAACACTTGATTTGATAATTCTCTAGTTGGAACTAATATTATACTCTTTATAGCATGTTCCTGATTGTTACCATCAACCAAAATATTATTTATAATGGGAATGGAGTACGCACCCGTTTTCCCGGACCCTGTAGAAGCTTTTGCTATTATGTCTCTCTTCTCATCTAATGCTAATGGGATAGCACTTGATTGGATTAAGGTTGGCTTCTCAAACCCTAACTCATCAATAGCTTGTAGCAATCTTGGATCCAAGTTAAAAGAATCCCATGATGCTGATTCATCTATGTATGATGCAGAGGCTGCTACTTTGTCTGACATCTGTGTCGGGTTCAATATCGCTTGCGATGAGCTTGGAGAACTGCTCTATCTGAAAAAAATTGATTCTGCTCATCTTGGGATTTTGGTCGAGATATTTATATGCAGGTTGGAACTGGACTTAATTTAAAAGGAATGTGCATGGATGAGTGTTCCTCTTTTGAACTGTATGAACCAACATCCATAATGAGCCATCATCCATACTGTTTGTGATTTGCTTTAAAACAAAGAGTTGTATTTTTTCTATTATTTATTATGTAGATTTTATAGTTTTCCTTTAAATTTTCCAACTTTTTGATTAAAAGACAACATATTCTAGATTGAAGATAATATTTTCCTTAACAACGAAATAAAACCTAATAAAGCATAGATAATGCATAAACTAATCATTCAAACTATTCCTTTTATGATCAAAAATCTTGGTTCAATCTTTATTTATGTTTTCAAATTTTTAGGTTGAGGTCCGGATGTTTTGGTTGCAAACCTAACAAAATTAACTGTTGTGTTTAAATAGAACCCGATATTCAACTTACACACAACAAGAAAATGTTACTTTGACTTAATACCAAGCAACTTCTTTATTGAGTGTAAACTGTCTATACCAATTTGTATATTTGAATTATAAAAAAGAAAGCCCGATACGGGGGTCGAACCCGTAACCTTTTGATACCTTTAAGCGCTTTGTATGACTTTTAAGAGTCAAACGCTCTACCGATTGAGCTAACCAGGCAATTCTTGTTTCAAAGATATTATAAAAACAACAAGAATCCAAAATACGTATAAAACTGAGCCTTACATGTACCCTGGATGATCAACAAATCTCAATCTTTAGTGTCTCAAATGAAGTGTTTTTCTGAAAATCTGGTTGCTGCCAATTTCTATTCAAATCCCTGACATAATCACAAAAAAGAGGATACCCAATGGTAGACTATATACTCTACGTTAATTAAATATAACATGTAAGAACCCCTACTTTGACCAAACATTTAAAATCTCAATTAAATGGGACTATAAATGCGATATTTTCTCTTTCTATTAGATTGATCAAAATTACCTCTTGATTGTAAAGAACAAAACGGGCGTGTGGCGTAGTTGGTAGCGCGTCTGCCTTGCAAGCAGAAGGTCATTGGTTCGACTCCGATCTCGTCCATCTTTTTTACTTTTTGTAAACCTTCGTTGAAGGGATTTTGGCAATTACAGTCTAATAGTCTAAGGGTAACTTAATAGTCTAATTATTAGATATTCATTTCTATATTGTAATCATTAATTATTATTGTCTGATGCTAGGGAGGTGTCGGAATTGTCAGGTTGGTAGGCCTCAACTTTATACTTCACGTTGTCCTCGCTTGGGTTTGAGGAAGCTGATTCTTTTCCCTCGTTAGAGACAACTACTTCTAAGGGTGACCACCGAGGTGGAATGTTCGAAGCTTGCAAAGTCGAAGTAGGAGCCGGAGTGGGATTAGGAGCTGCGAGTGAAGATGTAGTGGATTTATCTGATCTGGCTCTTCTCATTTCCACACTGGTAGTTTTTGGCACTAATATTGGGGACCCTCTGCCAAGACTGTCTTGACTCGCTTTAAACTGGTGATTGGCATTTGTTGTGTGCAAGGGTTTAATGGAGGCACTAGACTGTCGCCTCATTCCTGCCTCTGATTCCAAGTCAACTGGAACTGCTGGTCCCATTCGTGACGCGGATGATAATTTGTGTGTCAATACTCGTCTAATCAGTTGCCCAATAAACTCTGCTTCTGTATCCTCCTCAAAATTTGGATCAACCGCTGAGATGTCATCCTGATTGTTGCTAAATGATCGCCCAGTAGCAATCGCTCGTTCTTTTTCCAGAGGAGCACCCATCCCTTGCACAGGAAACACATTCTTTGGTGATTTCCTTAAGGCTGATCTCATACTGTAGCCTGTCATTCTTGTGTTGGACCTAAATAAGTCAGACAGACGTCTAAAGGTAGGCATGAATGTGTCCGTATTTTCCTCTTCCTTTTCCAGTAATGGTTCGGTATCAGAATCAAATCTCGACCTTGTTCTAGTGACGACAACTCTAGAATCCATATTTAGTTCGGGTTGTTCATCTCTGACATCATACTTGGGTAAGTCAAGCTTTGCCTGATCTCTTTCAACGACAATAAGGTGGAGATACCAAGTAATAACAATGCCAAAAAAAGATCCACCAATAATATTACCTATTGCTCCTGGTAAGAAGATCTTCCATGCCACAGTCCCAACCAGAATTGGAGCTCCATTGATCAATCCGATCACTAACATATACATATCGGCAACTGAGTGAGTGAAACCCATTGAAACAAAGGTAAAAACAGGGATTCCCATCATAAGAAACTTTACGTGAGTGGGCTTTGTCATAAGTTGCAAATAAATACCCAAGGCTGCGTAAAAGTTACCAGCTATACCTTTGATCATTGTTTCAACAAACGAGAAACTTGCCTTTGTCATCAAAATATCGATGGATCCATCTTTGTATTCTTGCAGTCGGGTGATATCAGAGTAGTTACAAATAACGTAGGCAACAAAAATATTACCAACCAAGTTAAACCACCAGCTTACGAGCCAACTAATAGCAAGATCCAATACAGATACGGCACCTCTGCAGAGCCCAGTACTGAAATAAAGGACGTTGGCGTTAAATAAGTCCACACCCATAATGACAACATAAAACAAGCCAATGGGGTAAAGTAGGCCCTGAATAAGTCGGATAATACCTGGATTCTCCTTAAAAAGTTGAGGGCAGTCTGATTGTGCTAAGTCATAAAGCATACCTCCTGAGCTGAAAAGGATGCCGCCTATAAGTGAGTTGATGATGAGAGTGTCAATGCGGAGACGGGATTTTTTCATGGCTGTGGCGACAACTGCTAATGCCGCCTCATGGGGGGTCAAATACAAGTCATCATTGGCCATGCTTACTGCTCAGATCAGTTGAATGACTGTAATCTAGGTATGTGTTGAAAGCCAAAACAAGATGATCCGAGAAATATATTTATGGGTTTTCGCAATATCATGAAAAAAAACAATTTAGCGCGGGTCTCGGATATGACAAACACCTCGCGCGTAAACTGTGGTAGTTTATGGCTCAACGGTTTGGTCCACTGTAAATAATGGGCTTTCAGATAGATCTAATTTGATTTCATCGGTAGTTTCGGCTTTTTTATCCTCTGTTATTGATTCCCCGGTAATGATGTTCGCTTCATGCTGAGTAGTTGATTTGGGTACTTCTGGTTTCTTCGCGGATAACTTTGCCTGTTTAATTAGCTCACTAAATTCCTGATGGTAGGCGCGCATCCATTCTTTCGGCAGAAAGCCTTTATCGGTAATTGATTTGTTACTGAGGGTGTCTCGCGAGGAAAAAAGTGTAGCTGAGCTGCTAGTAAATGCCAGATGTGACAACTCCCACTGGTTCAACTTTTGCTTAAGAAGCTTCTCCGTAATGGGTCGGTTGCTATCGAGATTCGAGTTGAACAAGACATAGTAGTGATTGTAGCGGAGCTCAAGCTGCACTCGAGTGCCCTGGACCGGTAACCCGAGAGCAGAAAGCTTCTCTTTAAGTTTTGGCATAGTCAAAGACAGAAAATCAAGCTTAGATAGTCTCTTAGTATCCTTGCTTCGGGTAGACTCGTACTGTTGCTTATGACCCACAAGATCCATGGCTCTTTTGGGTTTATCGACCTTCTTGAAAAACGACGTTATACCGGACAGAGTCGTTGGACGTTTCTTACGTCTTTTTCCACTCAAACAATCATCAATATGTGTCATCTGTAGGGTTTCGGCCGTCATCATCTCAGAACAAACAGGACACTCAACGAGATCAGGTCGATGCCGTTTGACTTCTGAAGCAGCACATTCAATTACTTCATCCTCAATAGGTCTCTTCGAGTTATTGCCATAATGCTGCGTAAGTTTATCTGGCGTTGGCGTCGACGATGGTGTCGGTGTCGGTTCCAGGGTCAGGGCCGGTGTTGGTGTCATTTCCTTCAAGAGTTCGTATAAGTGAGACCGAAGACGCGTATAGCACGCAACGATTTCATCCAACAAGATATCCCTTCGTAAATTACTCTCAAACAACTCCGACTTACACAATGGACACATATTATTCTCCAACAAATACTCTCGTATACAGTGAGAACAGAAAGTATGGTTGCAGCTCGTTATCACAGGAGCCTTGAAAAATTCCTTGCAAATATAACACCGCTGCAACGATTCAAGTTCCGATACATTTGGCAATCTCGTACTCTGCCAATCAGATGTATCCGTAATACTCTCTAGATTTCGGTTAAATGGGTTGGAACTCATTCTCAGATTGCCACTCGTCTTACCCCAAATCTTTCTACAATATGACGCGTTCCGATGCGATCTCGATTTGTGACAAGAAATACATATGCAGTAGTATTCACATCATATAAAACTATACTATTTATAACTCGTCATGCTCAGGTGCTTTTGTATTTGTCTCAGTTGCAATACTAAAGCTAGCACTTTCATTTTGCTTTGATTCTGGTGATTCTGTCTTAGAACTAGATGCACCTACAGTTTCGGGTTCTTCAATAGGCAGTTTAGTTACAACTTCAACCACCGTCTCAATGACGGAGTTAACTGTCAGCTCTGACTTGATATCTTCAACAGCCTCGGTAGAAGTGGAAGTGGTTGATTCATCAGGGATTTCTGAAACAGTAGAGACAGGAGTATCCACAGGAATAGAGGCTTCCTTGACTTCTGATTCGATGGACTCTTCTCCAACCGATGATGATTCCACCTTGGGAATTGGTTCAGTGGAGGTTTCCTTCTGTACGATTGTCGAAGTTTCTTCGCTGATTGACAGGGATACTACTTCAACAGTTGGTTCAACAGTTGGTTCAACAGCAGATTCAACAACAGATTCAACAACAGATTCAACAACAGATTCAACAACAGATTCAAGTGTATCAAGAACTTGGGAAACCAGTTCAACCAACTTAGTAGACTCAGCGGGAATCTCCACGTCAACGTCCAAAACTACCTTTGTTGAAATAACTGATACATCACTGGTAGTGCTGTTTGCTACCGGCTCTTCAGACACTTCAGATGCCACGCTAGTTTGAGTAATTGGTTCAACTTCAATTTCAACAGTTTCAACTGCTGGTTCTTCAAGCTGTGCTGAGTCCTCTTTCAAAGATTCTGGACTGAAGCTCTCTTCGGATTTCTCGTTTACAACTATAGGTCCAGCTGTGTATTCAACAGCGGGTTTAACCGTGGATTCAAGCGTGGATTCAAGAGCAGTCTCAGAAATCGTTTCAATAATAGGTTCACGAATCGACTCGACGGTGGATTTCACAATTGATTCAACAATAGTCTCAATAGTTGATTCAGTAACAGACTCAATAGTTGATACAACTGGCGCTTCTGTGGTAGAAGCCAGAGGATCAGGAATGGCTTGTTTTATCTCAAAAGCTTCCTCAACATTAACAGGGTCTTCCACATACTTGACCGAAGAAACTGTCTCTAAAGATACTGGGGCCGAAGGTTCAGAAACAACTATAGTGGACGTCAAACTCGTTGTATCTTTAGAAGTAACTTCACTTGGAGCAGATTCCTCTTTTACGGTAGTTTCTGGAGAGTCAACATCCTCAGGAACAGATGATGTAGTTGAATCGACTATCTTGGCAACTTCTTCAATGTATTCTTTGCCTTCAAAGAACGATTCCGAATTGAAATCTTCCTTTTTGGTCTCTTCATTAACATCTTTGGTGACTTGCTTGATTTCAATGTGGTCAGAAACGGTTCCCTGATTAGAAAAAGATGTAGTGGTTGAAGTTGAAGTATGGAGCTCAACTCCAGAGTTGCTAGTATAGTTGTCGCCTTCAGCAGAGGTCTTCGAAGTTGGAATATCTGTCCAAGAGTTAACCTCAATTTGTTCGTCGGGACTGATCTCGGAATTAGTCTTTGCGAGCTGTGCATCAATCTTTTCCCTGACAATTGCGTAGCCCAATTCACCATACTTTAATGCGTGTTCATATCCCACTTCTGCATACTGAAAACCAATCTCGGCATATTTGTACCCGATTGTACCATACTCCATACCATATCTTTTTGAGAGTTCCACATATTCTTCAAGTTGACCAGTTTCATGGCCTTTTTGCAAGAGAACAGCAAGAACACCAATAAACAAGATCGTGAAAAAGTATTGGAATATGCTACCCAAAGTTGATTTACCGTAAGCAAAATTGTCAGGAACCTTGAACACGTGAAGTGTATTGGCAGCACTACCAGTGGCAAGTTTGGACCCATTTGGAGAAAATGCAACGCTCGTAATGGCGAACGCATGCAACTTTTTGAATGTCTTGATTGGTTTCAAGGTGCTAAGTTTAATGAAAGAGACAGACAAATCGTTACCGGCCACGGCGACCAAGTTTTGTTGCGTCGAAAGATCCATAGACACAATATTGTTGAAAGACTTGGAAATGATATTTCTTTTGGTGATTTTTTGTTGAAGGAGAGAATACTGCAACAAAACCGCACCCTTAGCACCAACTAAACTTGCTGCAATCAAGACGTTATCATTGTCAATAAACCTGATTTTGGACAATGTATACGATTTCAATTCTTTAGAAATAGTGGCGTTTTTAGTAGTTGATCCCAAGAGTTTGGTGGTGGAGGTGGAGATGCTTTCAATGGACGAAGCAGTTACGTAGACAAGAGTTTGACCATCGTCGAAGGGATTTAATTGAAAGTCTCTGATATCGATATCTGTCGCAGGTTTATATTTTTTGATAAGTTCCAATGAGTCTGGGTTAAAGACGTAGATCTGGGAGGGAGATGTTGAGGTCATCAAACAACCGACGGAGTTTGAAGGAGACAAGCGGATGATTTTGGGATAATCTTCGGTGTCGCTGACAATATCTTCCTCCAATTGAGCTGCATCAACGAATCTCAAGTGTTCGTCGTTGCTAAACACGTATTTTCTCAAGTTGTTGTTGATGTTCATTGACTTGATAAGTTGGGCGGACTGGTTGCAACCAACAAATACTGAGTACTTACTGGTATCGTCATCCAAAATCTTCGCCGTATCCAAACACTGGGGAGAGTCTTCATTGGACGGCAATGTGATTTCTCTAAATTTCTGTAATCTTCTTTTTGAATCATTTACCTTGAAGCTGCACTTAATGGCAGTGATTTTGTTGGGAATCCCATTGTTTCCCTCTCCGCCACCACCAGCCAACAAAACGGTCTTATTGTTGATGAACTTGATGGCAAGAACCGGGTATCCGACGTCTATGAATGCAGATTCTTTGAGGGACATAGGTACAGTTGGTAAACAAACTGGAAAGTGGTCGTTGCGATCCAATTTATTTTTTTCTACAAAATTATGAGCGAGACTGGGTGGCCAAGTCGTGCACAAGAACAAGATCACGACTACATGGAAGACAAGACCTTGTTGGCGATCCTGTCGCACGTTGTACACGGATACGTTGGTAATCGAGCAACGGTGTTTCCTTTACAATATAGCGGATGGGATGTGGATGCGGTGAACACCACCAACTACTCAAACCATCCGGGGTATGGACGGTTTGAGGGCCAGGCAACGAGTCCTGAGTTGATAGGAGAGTTGATGGAAGGGTTAAAGGAGGTTGTTGAGCTCAAGTATAACGTCATATTAACAGGATACGCTCCAAGTGCTGCAGTGTTGGATGTTGTTCATGACTATTTGGTACAGCTCTATGATCTGAATCCACGGGTGCCTCCAGTATGGGTGGTGGATCCTGCGATGGGCGACAATGGTCGTCTTTACGTACCTGAGACAGTAGTCGCCGCCTATAAGAAGCTCTTTGATACGGGTTACGTGACATTAACGACACCGAACCAGTTTGAGTTTGAGACTTTGACTGACGCAACCATTGATTCATGGGATTCAGTAGTGACTGCGCTCCGGCAGTTTCATTCTACATACAAGGTTCCTTACATTGTTATATCATCAATAAGAATTGAGGGAAAGTTGTATGGAATTGGCTACAATGCAAAGACCAACTCGATATTTGCTATTGCGATCGACGAGCTTCCCTGTGGCTTTAGTGGATGCGGTGATTTATTTACGGCCCTCATAATTGATGGATTCTACAAGCGGAAGCAACTTGACGCACATGTGCTCGGCAACTCCTTGAGTATCTTGCACAATATATTGGCTGCAAGCTACGCCAATGAATCACAGGATGGAAATCGTCCGAAATATATCAAGGATATCCGCGTGGTAGCCCTGCGTCACTTCTTGTTACAGGAGAAGGACATTGACGTTGTATTATATTTATAGATTCATGCTTGATCCTGTACCTTTTTTCCCTTATCGTGGCATCACTGTATGTATACCTGCGTATCTCTTTAGTGCGTCAAGAAAAGATAACGATCTGCCACAGTCCTTTATGACCCTGGAGAAACGCAACACTCGGCAACGGTCCCGAGTAGTACGATACTGGATCCCTACAACATTCACAGTAGTATTCCTTTACATATGGTTTTGGTACCAGAAGTCAGACAGAGAGGCCGTGGTACTGCTACAAACTCCATGGACACCTCCCATAGCGCCACCACCACAAAGTCCTCCCTCATCTACTAACTTCTCCCTCAAACACATTTGTCATCACGGAACAAGTGAAGACTCCAGTAAACTCAAGTGGTTGGACATTACCTCGCAATATTTATCCAAACATGCCTCCTTTTTTGAATCCATCATCCATAAACGCGAAGAGAATCCTGACCCGGAGAACTTGGACTCCGTATACTCACAATGGGACTGGCCCGAAGTGTATGCCGACCAGAATCCATTCACAATCTCGTTACCAATACGAGCAGCTGCAAAACCAGGCAAATCTATACGGCTCAAGGAAAGACACACACCAGGGTTTCTTGACTCATACTTGAACTACGCACTACAAGTCAAGGGTAACCCCCATCTCCTAAACATGATCAACCTCGAATGGGACCCGGAGGAAGAGATTCAAGTTCCCGATATGGAAGACCGCGATACTGTGGTGTCACTCGCGACTATCTCGTCCAACGCCTACGTACGGTTTCCCAAGAACGAGGACGAAAAGAATAAACTGGACTGGATAGATGTTGGTGGATGGGATCCTGACACCGAGAACAACAACATTAATTTTGGTTGGGAAGACACGGGATTACGGGGTCATATCTTTGTTAGTGATGATAATAAGACAGTGGTTATTGGCTTTAAGGGCACATCAGGTGCAGTATTGCCTGGAGGAGGCAGTGACGAGACAGCAGGAAATGATAAGACCAACGATAACCTACTTTTCTCCTGCTGCTGTGCTCGAGTTGGTTATATGTGGACAACGGTATGTGACTGCTACGAGAAGACATATACCTGTAACCAGGACTGTTTGGAGAAAGAGTTGATGCGCAAGGACAGGTACTACCAGGCAGCATTGGATATTTATCGCAATGTAACTGCTTTGTACCCTCCAGAAACCACAAATATTTGGGTCACAGGTCATTCGCTTGGAGGATCACTAGCATCGCTCGTAGGGAGAACATATGGCTTACCTGTGGTGGCATTCGAGGCTCCTGGAGAAATGTTGGCAACAAAGAGACTTCATTTACCGCAACCACCGGGGCTTCCACGCCACATGGAGAATATCTGGCACGTTGGTAACACTGCAGACCCGATCTACATGGGTGTGTGCAACGGGGCAAGTTCATCGTGTAATGTCGGAGGCTATGCCATGGAAACTGCATGTCACACTGGGTACCAGTGTGTGTATGATGTCGTCAGCGACTTGGGGTGGCGGGTCAACTTGTTGAACCATCGTATACATACTGTTATTGACGATATTATCATGGCATACAATGAAACAGCCAAATGTGTTGAACAGCCACCATGTCAAGACTGTTTTAACTGGCGTTTCACAAGTCATGATGATGATGACGATGACGAGCCCTTGTTACCGAATCCGCTACTACCAGGAAAGAAAAAGAGCACAAGAAGTAGAAGTTGGGATCAAACTACAAGCAGGAGCACAACAAAAAACAGCACGAAAGGTTTCACCACTACTCGTCTAGTTTCAAGTACGACAGTTAAGAAGATTACCACACTGACTACAAGTGTTAGCACTAGTACTAGTACTGAACGTCCACAAAAGTGTTTGGAGAGAACTTGGTATGGTTGGTGCCTAAAATGGGGCGATGCCGACGATGACAATAATGATGACAACGATAAGAAGAGGTAGACCGTAGATATCAAATGCAAGAACTGAAAGAATTTGACTAAAATAGGCGATGAAATTTATCCCAAGCAATCAAAGACTATTTTTAGCGAGTGCGTATGACGAGCGAGGCTGGTGAGAACGGGGCAGGGCAAGTGCAGTGCAAATGGCCAAGGTGAAATATCCAGCGCAAGCAAACAAACTAATTTTTTTTGACTCTAGTGACGTAGAAGCCCCCACAGGCAGGAAAAGTCACAAACTGCTGCGCCGTATCTGTTTAATGACTATGGTAGCAACCACACAAATGTATGTTGGGGCAAGTGGAATTTCGTGTCCATCTGCGGTTGCCTGTGATGATCCCAGCCGCTTGATGTGGCTCTTACCATTTCCTATTTGGGCCAGATTGAGTGACTTTTAGTAACGAGTGGGTCTTTGTTTGGAAAACAACCAAATTTGGAAGGAAAATATGCAGTCCCACATACAAGTTTAAAAAAAAAACACCTACCCATCATCTAAACAAAGTGCGAGGTTATAATATAAGCCAACTTTCTCACGATTCATACGTCACTTAGAAAAACTGCGAGAACATATCTCTTTTTTTTGCAAGACAATCCATAATGAAGATTATATTGACGTTCTTCAACTTGTTATTCTTAGCGGGTACTACCTTGCTCTTGCTATTCACCGTATTGGCTGGATCGTCAAACCACACCCCCTTGAACAAATTCTACTGGTTGTCTGCTGACACTTCGAGCATTCCAGGAGCTTTTCAAGAGTCTGCATGGACCTTCTGGGGTGTTTGCCAAAAGAACGACTACTCCAATTGTATCTTGGGCCCTGCCTTTGCCATCTCCCCCGTTGACAACTTTGGCACCAGCGAGAATGTTCCTAATAAATTTATTGACAACAGAGACACTTACTACTACTTGTCGAGATTCTCCTTTGCCTTCACTTTAATTTCCCTTGCTTTCACCGGATTGGCCTTTATCATCAGCTTATTGGGCTTCTGTATTGAAGTAGTTGACAAGATTGTTATTGTCTTGGTTTCTTTCGGCTTGTTCTTCTTGGCAGGATTTGCTGCATTCCAGACCGGTGTGGTTGTTCTTGCTAGAAACGCTTTCCACGATGCTGGTTTGTCTGCTCATATTGGCGTCAAGTCCTTGGCTATTACGTGGGCTGCTTTTACTTGTCTTTTGCTCGTTTGGATCAACACTTTCTCCTCGAACATTGTCAATTCTTACAAGAAGTACTATGCTACCATCAAAGCCAACAACAATGGTGGATACTACAATGAAGCTGCGCCCCCTGTTGCTCCAAGCTCAGGCGCTGCTGGTGACGAATCTTCCTTTACAAGGACTACCCCTGCTGAACCAAAGCCAGAAGACAACGGTGGTATCAGATTCTTCAGAATTATGAGAAACCACAAGGTTACTGATGAAGAAAGCGTTTAACACTCATCAAACATACCCATTTTTTATTTTCCCGTAATGTCAAAAGCAAAGTTAAAACAAAAAGGACAACTCGGGTGTTTTTTACGGGAAATTGAAACATAGAACCAATCAGTTCTATAGAAGCTTTCTTTCTCGATAATATTTACTTTCTATAATGATATTTGTTTTTTGTAATTGTACTAGAATAATACATACTGGCTATTATTTTTATTTACTTTTCGTTTATCTCTTGAAATGAGAGAGACGGCGGAATAAATTTGATGAGCGAGTGCTCATAGCAAAACTGCCACGTCCCGATGCTTGAAATATTCGGACCGGGAAACGTTACGTAAGTGATCTCAACCAAGGTTTTCAACTAAGCTTTTTAGATACCAGTCACTGATCATACTCACCACCTCCACATCAAAGTGGACCAATCAGTGTACGTCCTGCAGTTTTGTTCCATGTATGGAACCCTCTCGTGAACATTCCCCACCCTCCCCCGGCCGGTTCCGAGAAATATGCCGTGAGAATTTGCTTAACGCAGAAAGAATTTTTTTTTGGGGCACCTCAAACAATGATGTCATGGGGTCCACCATGTTGCATCCAGCCCCAAGGCCAACCACGACGCAAATACTAATCGACTAATGAGCGGGCTCGTATTCAAAATCCCTTACAATAACATCAAGGCTCTGAAAGAGAAATAGAAACAGTAACTTTTCAAGGTAGTAAAGGGGAAGGTCATCTCTCTACCCCCTAGTTCGAAAACACTACGCACTGTACCTTACGGCTCCCCTCCCCTCTTCCCTACGAACCTTACCACGGGGCAAAATATTAGCGTAATAATTAATTAGAGTGTAATGCACAACACAAAAAAGTAAGCCTTCATCCCGCTAATCTCGCAACCGACCCTCGAAAAAACTCAACAGATCTGTCAGAATTTCTTCACCTACTTACCGTTATACTCATACACCGTGTCTCTATAAGTATATCCAATCTTGACACAATCACTCCCAGCTTCTCACTCAATCCCGCATAATAGATAACTGACGTTTCGACCAACGGAATTTTTTTTTTAATTTTTTTTAAATACCCGGCCCACCCTCTTCTGCAACCAAACTGACCACCATATTCCTCCTCCCTTTTTATCATCTATTCAACATACAATGAAGGTTAGCAACGAGAAATCGCATCACTCCTTCAGGAATTTGTTCAAGAAGGAGTCGTCACCGTCAGCATCAGGCGACTCCGACTTGTCTAGTGCCAGCTCACACACCGGACTTTCCAAGCTTTTCCACCACAACAACACGTCAGACAGACCGGAAAGATTATCAAGGACACCATCTCTCATGTCGCTTAAAAGGTCAACATCGAATCCGGGTCAGTTGAAACGTAACGTCAGTGATGGACATCGTCACTACAACCACTCCACCAACCAAGCCCACCACCAACAGTCCCCAACTGCTCAAAAGGAACCCAAGAAACTTTCAAAAGCCCAGACAGTAGCTCACTTACAGTCTATTGCTAACAAGAATGCTGCCAGAACCCAATTAAAGGCGACACACGGGGACAGTAACCCTCCATCGGCCTCAGGCACCCATCACGGCGACAAGATTGTTTACAATCCTTACGGCTTGAACAAGAACGCCCCACAGGAAATGCCTAAGAATACAAGCTTCTATCTTTCAGGCGCCAATGATGGGCAGAGAGTTTTGGCTAACCCAGTCGCTGACCCCAATACTTACCTCCCTGATGACATGAAACAAGAACATGTTAACTTGTTTGAAGATTTTGAATTGGATGTATCTTCAAAGAAGTTAGGTGACGGTGGGTCTTCTGATGTTAGAATCATCAATGCCATCAACAAGAAACGTCAGTTCTACGCTTTGAAGAAATTTACTCTTTTGACTAAAGAAACTGACGAGGATTTCTACCTCAGAGTGACCAAAGAGTATATTATTTCCAAGAAGCTTGCCAACTCAAGACATGTCTGCGATACTTTGGGATTAGTTAGGCTCCAATCACACCAAACAATAACTCGTGGTTGGGGTATCGTTCTAGAATTTTGTGCTGGCGGAGATTTGTTTGGAACTATTGTCAAGCCAGGGTGGAAGCGTCAACCATTAAATGAGAAGTATTGTATTTTCAAACAAATCTCATATGGGGTCAAATACTTGCATGACAACGACATTGTTCACCGTGATTTGAAACCAGAGAACGTTTTGATTGACGCCAATGGTGTGGCCAAATTATGTGATTTTGGTGTTAGTGATTACGGCCATGAAGTGCCTCACGACTTCACATCTAAAGTCAAGTTACATCATATGTACCTCGGCTCACCACCATACTCACCTCCTGAAGTTATGCTTCTCAAGGAAAAATCTTCCCTGGAAGCAAAGAACTTCCCTTATGATCCATTCAAGATGGATTGTTGGGGATTGGGAATGTTATTGTTCTGTATTGTTTATGGTTCATTACCTTTTCAACAAGCTTCTACAGCCGACCACGCTTACAGAGATTACAAGTTCAACCACGACAGATATTGTTCAGACCACCCTTGTTTCAAGACTGGTAAAGATTCAAGCAAAGGACCAGGTCTGGAATTCAAATGGGCTGCTCAATTCCAATCAAGTGGTGCCTCACGTATTGCCTGGAAGCTCTGTGATCCTTCAGAATCTAATAGATTCACTTTGGAAAAGTTGTTTGCAGATCCATGGTTTACCGGCTTGGAAATGTGTTTGTATGAGCATCCAGATCAAGATGTTAACCCATTTGTGTTGCCAGGTACCGGTGAAAAGATCAGCTCCAACCAATCGTCAGTCCCAAGTTCACGGGCACCATCTAGAAGAGGGACCGTTTCGCACCACCATGCGGATGATTCTGATACCTCCATTACAACTCCATTTAGAAGTATGCTTGATTTGGCAGCTACCACTGTTGATTCTCCAGGCAAAGATGAATCCAAGGACTCAGACTCCGTCCATTCTGCTTCGTCCTTAACCCATTCGCCATTGCAGTTACAGAAGGAATCATTTGCGAACTTCAGCACATCCTCACTTGATTCAACTGGCGAATTTAAAGGTAAGTTAATGTCAGATGACCCTAAGGTTAATTTGCCGGCTGTCAAAGAGGCACCTGCTGCTGAAGGATCCGCTTTGGATAGTGAGAACAACAGAGAACAGGACAGTGACGTGGGAAACGTTCCACAACTGACCCCAGCCGAATCTCCAAAACAAGTCCCACATGAGACTGAGGCTAAGTCCGTAGCAAATTATGGTCAACGAATTTTGCGTTCAAGTTCTGATTTGAAGTTGGAATCCAGTGGGATGTGTGAACTTGGATATAAGATCAAGAAGCATCACCATACTGAAGTGAGTACTGTTGCTTATCTGGGTAGCGTTAGAAGAAGATAGTAGCAAAGTCAAGGAGGTTTGTTTTTAAATCATGATAGAGACGAAAACTTATATTGCAGGGTGGTGTAGTTATATAAAACTAAATTTACTTTCTACGCAATCGCGTAGTTAATTTCTTGGTACGGGCTATGTAAAATAATGCATATTGCAACACAGAATGATACTTTATTCTCGTAAACTCTCAAATGGAAGAATGTTCCTATCCTTAACTACGCTTGTCTTAATTGAGTAATTTTCAAACTGTATTTTAACGTAAATGTACATTGGATTAATACATACTTATGTTTTATGTAATGGATTAAATTTTGAAAACACACTTAAGCTTCCAAAGCAACTCTACCCTTAGGGTTGGTGACCTTGACACCGAGCTTCTTAGCCTTAGCAACAATTTCAACTCTGTTTCTGGCAGAAATGTTGTGGGCAATTTCAGCGGCGTAGGACTTGGTGTGCAATAAGAGGACGTCCAAATCCTTCAAGTTTCTGACCAAGAAAGCCTTGTGGCCGGATGGCATCAAGTGTCTGGTCTTCTTGTTGGAACCGTAACCAATGTTTGGTTGAGGGATGGTACCTCTGAATCTTCTTCTGACACAAGAGTCAATACCCTTTTGCTTTCTCCAGTTTTCAGCGACACGGTGGTATCTATCAGAGTGGTGTCTCTTGAACTTCTTGTTGTACTTTTTGACAATCTTTGGGTGTGGTAACGAAGCAGCCACTAAAATGTTAGTATGTCATTCTTTTTAAACATTTCTATCAAGACACAACTGACTGGATTCTCCATATTGGCGTGGACTAGTGATTATGCCACATATACCCTTCAGTTCTTGACATATACCTGCTCATAGCAAGTCATAAATTCATTACATACTTTTGATCTTGTAGTATTAAAAGAAAAAGATTAGAGGGATCTCGTTAAATTTTTTGTATAGGCTATAGAAAATTTTTCATTCCCAAGCCTACAAATCACGTTTTGTATATGTACAGGATTCAATATTATACTTGTTAATTTCAATATTGCGGCAGATGTAAAAAAATCAAGATGTGCATATAATCGTTGGTCGTGCATTGATACCAATTGGTTTTTTTAGGACCAAATTAAAAATTATTACAAAGGTCATAGCCCTAATAGACAGCACGTGATAATAACATACGTTACTGAATTTAGACTCGTAAATTTTAGCTGCTAAAACAGTAATATAAACATAGAGGATGTGGTAAAAAGATTGACACTGGATAAATATAAGCAAATACTAATCAAACAACCATTGTTTTAATAGACCAGAAATCAAAGAGAATAAACGGGAATGTTCCTAACAGATAGACTATTATATTATGGTTGTCTTCTATTTGTGGGTTGGATAACGGGCTGGTACCTAATCTTCATGCTTACTGGATTTCACATTACTTCCGTGACGATAAATAATGGATTTCTGATCAATGGTATCACTATTGGTACCAAAAGATTCTTTCTTACAGTACGATCCTTTCGGTTCCGGCTTTGGGGAAACACACGAAAGTTGATCATTGACGGAGTTCAGTTCTCTTTCAAGAGTAAACTTGGTCAACAATCCCAAAAAGAGAAATTATCTGATTTACCTCTAACCAAAAAATTCAATGTGCTACCCAAGAATTGGGTTGCAAGAGGTATTTTTCGTCTTTTAATTCATCTATTTTCATCATTTGAAGTGGAAGTTCGGAATGCTTCCCTTTCCAATGATATCTCCACCTCAAACATAGAGTTCCTCCAGGTCAAATTCTCCTCCAGATACAGCAAGAGATATATTAATACAATCAAATTCAAGACAACATTATTGCTAAACAGCTTATCGTATAGTATTAACTCGTCCTCAGTTGTACCATTTGAAGTTTCCAATTCCAAGGTCCAACTTAACACGTCCGTGGAACTAACGGAAGGCACAGTGGAAAATATCACGGTAAAAGTCTTTGTTAACAATATTAGTGCATCTGCATTTGATATATACAAACTTTTAATTCACAACAAAGCTGATACTGCTTCTCCGAGCTCAGAGTCTTCTTCGGAAGAAGACCAAGGGGCAAAATTGAAAAGATTGACTATGCTTCATAACAAAATACATTCCACTCTCTCAGAGGTTTCAATTCATCTAGAAAACATGAAAATTGAGAAGATTCCATACATTGATGCGTTAAATCACAAATCAACAACACCGTATTTTGAGACGACAAATCCCAAGTCTAGTCTTGATCTAGTCATAAAATCATCTTCGTTCAACTTTTCTAAATTACATAAAGACTGTGCTGGGTTTGAGGTGTTATTTAACCCTGAGACAGACATCCCATTTCAACTCACATCATCAATTCAACTATTCAAATTAAGCAGTTCAAAATTTGTTTCCTTGCATGATGGGAATATTGGAAAGAATTCATATGAAATACTATGTATACCAAATTATTCATTCACTTATAAGACAAACATTCTTGATCACTTGGTGCATGGACGGGGGTTTAAAAATTGTGTTTTAGAATTATACTCCTCTGCAAGTGGTCCAATTCTAGATTTGTCGACAGAACAGATGAGTGAAGTATTTTATAACTTGGCAATTCTCAAGAAGTGGTTGAAATTAGAGGACTTGAAAAGAAGGAATAATGAAACTCGACCAAGTGATAATGAAAGTGACGACGATACTGCAGTAGATATGGCTCCCAACTCACAGAACAGCTCAAAGATTTACAAAAGAAAATTGATTAAACTTCTAAATGACTACTATCCTCGAATTAATATGAAATTGGACATTGAGCAACCATGCTTTATCATACGACATTATAATCTGATACAAAATAGGGTACAGCTATTGAATTTCTCATATTCTTTGTTGAATTTTCATTTATTAACCACGGAATTGTGGACATACGATGCCAAATTCAATTTTATCCAGCCAACAATTAACTATTTGGAAAAACCAATATTATCAGAACATTCTACTCAAAATTCAAAACGAATTGACTTTAATATATTCAAGACTAGAAGCATTATCTTGCAGTGCGATATTTTGCAAAACTTGAAATTTAAAGCGGATTTAGAGGTTGATGATATCAACCTTAACTTATCGAAACTTGACATTGTGCATGGAATCAATACTTTGCTTCAAGATGTTACGTCACTGGTCGCAGATTTTATTGGCATAGGAACCGTTAACCAATGGTTCATAGCAGAAATTATTTCTCTCCGTAACTCAATCGATTCCGACATCGTAACTGGAGTGGCATTCAAGAATTTGGAAGAGAAGATATCCACCCATCTACCGAGTTGGCTATTGGAATTACGGGCTACAATATTCTCGATTGACATTATTATAGGTTCTAGGTCTATTTTGATACCCAAAGAAAAACTTTCTAATGTTAGTGATGATAACCTTGCTCATGATCATCTGAAGGATTTATATGGGTTAAGATATGTTCAAGTAACCTTGGAAAAAGTATCTGTGGTATTGAATGACAAGCAAAAAGACCATGATAATCTGGATACCGAAAGCACAACATCGGGTACCCTGGTCACATCGCCCACAACATCATCCTTGGAAACTTTGACATCTTTTGGTTTGAATTCCACTTATTGGGCATTTGCAATAAATCTTGCAGACATGAAAGTAAACACATTGTCCGACTTAGAATCGAAAAAGTCTAATTCCGTTATCAAAGTCCCTCTGATTGTCACTACTGTTAGTGCTGTCAGGGACGCAGATAAGACGACTCTTAAAATTGATGGAGAGTTAGATCGATTGCTGTTAATTTATGATAAATATAAGTTAATGACAATAGTTGGAGCTATTTATCTTGTTCGGGAATTTGTCTTGAAACCTTTAAGAATAATCATAGCCAAATTGAATTCAGATAAGAAAAGGTTTGAAGACAGAAATAATGATATAGTAACCGACTGCTCAAAGCCATTAAAGAATTTACTCAATGTCAGATTTGGGGTTAAAGATGTTAATTCTGTATTCGAGATGGATAATAACTTCAAACTCAAATTACAACTTTTTGAATCCTTTTTTCATTTAAATGACGGAGAGATTCAGATAACAAACCAATTTTTGAGATTGCTAACAATTTCGCCATTAGTTGAAAGCTTATGGTGCAGATTACTATGTATTGATTCTTTCAACTGCTTAATTGATGAACATAACTCACCAGATAAAATGAAAATCTTAACGAATTCTATTCGTTTAGTCCAACCCCACAGATTTGTGGTATACAAGTTGTTCGATAATCTTTCAATTGCTTTGAAGGTGGCTAAACATTTGGTTCTTTGCCTACAAAATAAGAATAATTCGAATGGTCAAAATGTCCCTCCAAAGGAATCAAAAACTCTTAAACTTCCAAATATTAGACTTCTATCTAATAAATTGGGATTTCAAATGGAGGATGATCCTTTTGAGAGCGAATTGGGTATGATTTTCCAATTGGGGTTGGTAGAACAGAGAAAAAGAATTGAACAGTTTTCTCTATATGAAGTTGCAATCGAGACATCTAATTTTCATGCTGATCTGGAAAAGGAGAGGCTTGAAAGGTTGCAACAAAACATTTCGAAAAGTTGGATCAGAAAAGTTAGAGCATATAAATCAAAGTTGAGAGAAGAGGTCATTCAAAATAAGAAACACCTCTTTGGCAACGAGGTTTTTATTGATTCGTCTAAAAATGAAAATGTTGCAAGTTATCAGCTACATGCTCCTCTTCTTTCCATCATGACAGATAAGTTTGATTTAAACATCACCACTACAAAATTTGATTTGCAGAAGTTACCTGAATTTCTCCATAATATTGGTCAAGGCGTTCCTTTGAATTCAAAATTTTCATTAATGATCCCTACATTTGTTGACCTCAAGTTAGATGAGATAAGAGTTCATTTGCGTGATTATCCTTTGCCACTACTACATGTTCCTGGAAATTATGAATCTAAGCCCAGTTTGCAAATGTCAGGACACTTAATAATAGCTGAGGACTTAGTGACTACTAAAGAAAATATTCGAAAGGTGACGGTTCCCTTATCCCTGGATTGGAGTGATATTGACAAGTATTATACATTAATGATTGAAAAATCCTTATCATCAGTAAAATTATTCACTGAAATGGAATGCTCATTTAGTACCCAACGACCAAGCAGATTTGTCTGGGGGCAGTCTTATCAATTTGGAATTCAACAAATAATGTTAAACTTTGATCAATTCTCTAAACCGCCGGTGGATCCATCACCAAAGTTGGGATTTTGGGACAAACTACGTCTTATTATTCACGGAAGGTTTAAAATAGAGACTTCAAATCAGTTGGAGGTTGCATTCAAGGGGTCTCGTGATCCATATGATTTATTTGAGGGAGCAGCGGGTTTCATCTTATCTTTTAAAAATGATGTTGTCTGGAAAATTAACGAAAACGATGATTCTAGATCTTTCTTTGACATTTATTCAGAAAACATTAGTTGGTACATTCCAAATTATTTGGCAGCTCCATTATACTCTTGGAGTAGAGATAGCTCACAGGTAATCTATTTGTCTTCTTCGTCTGACTTCATTACATCTTGTTTCGGTTATTACATGTTTGATCAGAAGTTGAAGAAGGGAAGCAACCGAAGTGGTCTTATTCTAGAAAAAAATGTCGTGAACCTTAGTGGTGGAGTCAATTTTAAAGTTGGATTCCTACTACAAAGAAATGGACTGGATGGAAAGAGAACAAATGAAAGCAAACCTCACTATGAAGTCAAACTATTCAATCCTGATTTTACTGAAAAAAACCACGATTCGTATGACGGATTTCGTAGTGATTATATTCACATGGCTCTTTCGTTCAATGCCAATCAAAATACTAACCTCAATTCCATTTATCTATCACCTAGAACTTTTGAAATGTTCTTTAGTTGGTGGAAACTTTTTGCAGGAAATATGATGTTACCTATTAGAAGGGGGAAAATATTCAGCGAAATGAAGAGCTCCAAGAAGTTTTCTCAGCATTTGTATACTAATAAGTTTGAGTTTAATTTCAAATCTTTATTCATCACACACTTATATCGTGATGAAACAATGCAAGCCGATAATAATGAGATTGAATTTATTGGCATAAAGGCCAAGGTAGACAGTTTTGTGGTTGATTTGCACCAGAGAAAAGAAGAGAGAACACAGATAAATGAAACTCTTGCAAGAGAGAAGAAGTTTATGAAAATGAACTTTAATGTTGGCGAGGTTCATCTTACTGGGATTGATTTAAGAGTCGTTGAATCGCGCTTTAAACAAAATATCTATTCCAATTCTAACTTCCATAGTAGTGAATCCATTTACAATCTTTTTGAGGACGATAACCTGTGGTTCGATATTCAAGATTATGAAGAAGCATTTGCACCTTCGTTAAAGGATGCTCCAAGAGAAATCAATGTTCAGCCAATGATGTACTCGAAGAGATTTTCTTACATTAGAGATACCCACACTACAGATCCAGATAGTGCTGCAAAAGAGAATAGTTTTGGAGACGAAGATATTCATAATTGTTATCTAAATTCAGAAAATAACTTTCTGCCTCAAATTGAATTAATCGAAGATAGAATTGGTCAATTACAGGAACAAATTTATCGTAACAAAACAAATAAGAAATCCATTTCTGAATTAGAGGACCGGATAAAATTCCTTCGTGAGGAATTAAAGCAAAACGAACGAAGATGGAGCACACAAAGACGCCCATCAATGGCATCAAAGACAACGTTACTTGAAAAAGGCGAGGAAAACTTCAACAACAAATTCATCTTGATAAATATGTACCTCAAGTGGAACGCAGAGAATAGGAATTTCTTGTTGAAGTATATTCATTTTGTGCAGATGAAAAGTTCATTATTTAAATATTTGTCTCATGAATCAATAAGAACTTTACAGCAACTTATAATTCCTCAACTGCCGGATGACAATCAGAGCACTTTCTCTGATAGAGGAAGACTGATTAGTCTGTTGACTTCCACTCCATTTGGAGGAGAAAAAGTATCCAGTTCGAAGAAGAGATACGATAAGTTTGATGAAATACTTCGACAAGTCAGATGTAACAACATATTCTCGGAAGATTTTAAAATTGAGGTAATATCACCTCAGATTCAATTACAAAGTGATGAAATGCCTGACTCAGTTGTCATAATAGCAGCTCCTGGTATAGATGCCAAAATAATCTCAGTGAAGGATCATTCCGAAGATGAATTGGTGGAAAACGCAAGAGAGTTAGAGTCAAGATACGGGGTTATTCTAAAGGAATCTAATGTATTCGTTTTACACAAAGACGATTTGGCTAAGTCAGACAATATGATTTTGAACAAGACTTCTTATGGTTCGAAATCAAATTGGCCACCTTGGTTAGGAATTGAGGTTTGCAAGAACGGCTTATGGGCTGGTGCTGATATATTATTAGTTGAGAAGACTTCTATGATGTTCATTTATGAAAAATTACTGCCATTAGGCAGCAGATTAACCCAAGTTGGTGATTCTGAGGATGATGGTTCAACAACTCCCGCATCTGCAAATGAAGAAACACAAGTGATTGACAATTTATACATTGATATTCCTAAGTTGGTTATTTCTTGTACCTCCAAGCAATATCTTACCTTGTTCTCGATGGTCGTGAATTTGTTATTTTACACTGAACCTATGAGCAAAGAGTTGAAGGAGAAATTAGATAAGCTAAAATTCTCAATCGACTTCCAGGATGTTGGGCTTATTCATGATCGAGTCGTAACGTTACAAAAGTACTATCGTACGATTAAGTTGTTGTCAAAAAACTATGGATATAGACAGAACAACCTTTCAAATGAAGACTTAAATGATTACTTATCACTTAATCTTGAAAAGGGGGAAATTGTCACGGAAATCCTTCTTTTGATGCAAAGCATTTTAACTGGTGATATTCATCTCGACTCCTCTAGTCATCCAAAGGCCCATTGGTTTATTGGAGCAGACGAAATTATTATGCATCTTCTTGAAGATGATAGAGAGCCGATTCTTGATATAGCATTGGCTAATGGCAAATTTAGAAGAGCGATCAATGAAGATGGCTCTAATGTCAATAAGTTACAAATTGGAATGATGCAGATATTCAATCTATTGCGGGAAGCCAAATATCAAGCATTACTTGAACCGATGGAGGATTCTGAAAGGGGGGACGACAGTAAATTGATAAGTGCAGATTGGAGCATGAATAGATCTGTCGGTGGGATTAAAATTATCGAAAAGATAGAAGTTGCTTCACGGCCGTTGAACATCAGAATTGATGAAATAACTGGGCGGAAGTTGATGAAATTTATTTTTGGAAAAGCTGACAATGTCCGAGAAAGTCCTCTTCTCAGCATTGCAAATCACGGTAAGCAGGAGACCATTGACGGGTCCGATAAGAAAGAAACCTGTCCATCGATTGGATCTGGAGATTCTGGCAAGATCAGGTCTGATGATGATTCTGGAGGGTCAAAAAAGAAGTCACCTGATATAGGTACCATGGGATCAAGTGCAGAACATGAGTACCAAGAGCAAGTGGATGAGATGATGAAGAGATCAAAGAAATACCTCAGTGTTGTCCTTTTCAAATTACATCCCACAACACTTATGATCTCGATCAGTTTGAACAAGGGCTACATGAGACTTTTAAATGTAGAAATGTTCCCTTTAAACCTACCGGAATTCTTGATAGAGCAAGAATTGCTCTCGTTTCTTGATATAGCCAAGTTGTATCAGAAATTGACAGTCAAAACCCTTTTGAGCCATAGTGGCAAGTTAATCAAGAATAAGTTCAAGCGTCAAAAGAAACGATCGAGGCAAATTATCAATAAACCACTCAAGCCAATTCGCAAATATGCACGATTTACCAAGATTACCGAGTTACGGGGAAGCACATCTGGTAGTTTAGAATAGATTTTACTAGGCAAGTACCTGTATTATTTGGATATATATCAATTAAAAAAAGTTAAGAATATGGTACAGAGGTCATAGGCAGTCGTGATACTTTTAATGGTTCTAGAAATTTTGTCTTTTAATGTCACCACCGACTTGTTTCTTCTTTCTCTTGTTCTTCTTTTGACCATGTTCGTCAACTTCCGACATATCATCACCACGCATTAAAGTTTGTTGGTCGTTGATGGCTAAGTCGGCGGTGTTGAAACCTGGAATACCATTGATTGGTGTCTTTTCAAACCGTAAAGCATTCTTTAGTAAATTTTGATCAAGCTCCTTAATGATGTCAGGTGCTTGTGCTACCATTGGATCAAAGAGCCCGGGAGGGATTGGTGAAGGCCCAGGTATTTGATGCTTTCCTGGTAAGTCCAGGATCTGGTTCTTGTAAGATTTTCTTAATTTTACACCCTTAGACCCATCTGGATTGGTTCTTGCCAATGATTTGGCTATTGGTTCCAAGCCATAAAGGACAAGAAGGTTATCCATTGGAGATGGCTTGGATGGATTATACTCATCTTGTGGTTAGTTACCGGTACAAGTAAAAGACAGTCCGTTCAAAATAATGGTACATACGATTCGAATCAATCAAGTAGAAACTCTCTATTCCCTCGCTTATATTGTAGCTATTGCTTTCGGTCATTAATGGAAATAACTTTTCAGAATCTTAAATTTCCGCGTACTATTACTAGTTGGTACACAAAAAATTCTATGAGACAAAGTCAATAAAACATATACCCAAACTTATATCGAATATCTACAATAATTTAATAATGCAACACATGATTACTTTCCAACAACTTCCCAGCCTTCTTCCTTGGATTCAGCAACCGACAATTTAGCAGTTGCGGATTCCAAACCAGTAGCAGCAGTGACTTCAGTTTGAACTGGGAGTGAGACTTCTTCCTCTTCATCCGAGTCATCGACAGACAAGACACTGAAAGAGGACTTTTGAGGCTTTGGTTGTTCCTCAGTCTTTTCTACAACCTTTTGTCTTGGCGTGGATGGCTTGTTACGGGCCTGTAAAGCAGAACCTCTAGTCCAGTCTAATTCTGGCTCAGGCTTCTTTTCTCTTGGTGGTCTCTCGGTTCTATTACTTCTTTCTCTAGGTTGGAAAGCGGGCACAGCACCGCCTCTGGCGGAACCCCAGTCCAATTCTGGCTCTTCCTTTCTTGGTGGTCTGTCAAGTCTATCAGGTCTTTCTCTGTTGGATCTTTCTCTTGGTGGTAAAGTTTGATGAGTGTTTCTAGCAGATCCCCAGTCCAAGTCTGGTTCTTCTCTTCTTGGTGGTCTTTCACCTCTGTCAAGTCTTTCTCTGTTTGGTCTTTCTCTGAATGGCATAGTTTGGTGGGTGTTTCTAGCCGATCCCCAGTCTAATTCGACTTCTGGTTTTCTTTCTCTGCTACCCAAAGCACCACCCTTCTTCCAATCACCCTCAAAATCGTTCTTCTGAGGAGCGGCAACATTAACAAATATTCTTCGTCCGTTAAAATCAGATAAATTTAAGTTTAATGATTCTTCCAAAAGTTCTCTTTCAGCAAAGGTAACAAAAGCAAATCCCTTCAATCTTCCCGTCTCTCTGTCCATTGGCAAAGCAACGTCGGTAATAATTTCATGCATTTGCATTCTGTCTTCGAAGAATTTAACAACTTGGCTCTCATCAAGTTCCCAAGGCAAGTTACCAACTCTAGCACGGTAAGGAGGAGCATCAGGGATTGGAAATTCCTTTCTTTCACGCTTCTGCTCTTCAAACCCACCAGAAAAATTGGAGAAGGAGCTGGTAGGGGCAGCGGTGCTAATTGGAGCAGCAGTGCTTCCAACACTGACACCGATGGTGTTCAAATCTACCTCTTCATCAGCCCATGAACCCCCGCCGATAGAATCATCGGCAAGGAATGAGCCCAAATCCATTTTTACTGCTTTTTTACCCATGGTTGCTTGTTTTTCTTTATACTATACAAATGCTAGGCTCCGCTAGAAATGTACCCTAATTTGTATTTGAAAAGGTGAGGGGGTAAGTTGTGAAGTGAAAAAACTGAAAAAAATTTTTCGGTAGACACACTCGCGACGATCTGACACAGTTGCAAAAAAATAAATATTCTCGAGAATGTTGCAAAATAAGTTCTTTGTGAATATACATTAAAAACTGTTGGTTTATATGAACTATTAAATTAAACCCTTTGCTCCACTACATTACGGTGTACTTCGGAATCTAAACGCACTGTGGAAGGATCTTCGGAATTTCTTGTTTCATTAAGCGAAATATCATTTCGAGGGTTCTCGGGAGACTCTGATGTAACCTCTAGTGCCTCTTGTGTTTCTGCGTCTTCCTCTGGCCTTGCCTCCTGTGCCTCATTTCTTTCTGCCTGTCTTGCTCGCACAAGATTTATTACAAACCAGTTAAAGATATCACTCTTTGTAACACCCATAATTTTCCACCAAATTACCTTCAAGAATGACCCATACTTCTTCTTTGTTAATTGAGTAGCTTTCTGCTCAATTCCATCGTCAATGTTCTCCTGTTGAAGAAGTAATATGCGGACTCGTTCTTCTACTGGGGCTAATTCCAGAAGCATGGCGATGAGAACAGGGTCATTTCTTAACATTTCAACGTCAAATACAATCTCATTAGGGTTATCAGATTCAGCATCCTGTCTAATTTGGACATTGCCTTCACCAACGGAATCAACCTCATTATTAACTTCGACTCGAGTCTCATTTTCTTGATCTCGAGTCTCTGAAGCAGATGATGCAGAGGGTCCTTCCTCAGTCGCGCCCGCTTCACCCGTGCTATTAACATTCTTCGCGTAGTAATCACGTTTACACATAGGACAGCATGCTCTTCTCTTTGTTAGCCAAGGATCTAAACAGTCAGCATGGAATACATGACCACAAATTAATCCTCTAACAATATCTTCATCCTCAATAACCTCGAGACAGATAGCACATGAACCAGAAGAAAAATGGAGCTCGCCTTCATCTTCGTCGTTTGAAAGCACACTCAATTCAATATTTTCTTTGACTACCGAAGTCGAACCTCCCATTCGAGCTACCTCATTGCTGATAGCCGACTTAGAAGTCTCGATATGCGAAAGCTGATTAGTCTCGGTT
Organism: Teunomyces atbi; assembly: GCA_030574975.1. Lineage (NCBI taxonomy): Eukaryota > Fungi > Ascomycota > Pichiomycetes > Serinales > Debaryomycetaceae > Teunomyces > Teunomyces atbi. The sequence continues at coordinate 113,544 of JAJMFW010000007.1, read as the reverse complement.
TCACTTAAATCGACCACCTCCAGAAGATTGAATTTTTCATTTTCCTCGTGAAGCATGCCATCACGTTGTCGGTGATCTCTCTCTTGTCCGCCATTTAACCAATCGTGGTATGCCTTCCTAGGGAAAAGCATTTCTACTTCTTCTTCAGTCAATTTCTTCATTTTCGAGTATCGACCACCACGTCTTCTTCTATGACGCCGGTAGTTCATCACAATACGTCGTTCCAACATTCGTCGTTGGTCTGAGTCTTGTCTTCGAATAAATTCAAGTTGTTCAAGAATTTCAGCATTGTCCACGGTAGAAGAAAAGAATCCAGTTTGTCTTGAAGATCCCAGACCACCATCTTCTCCTCTTCGCCGATTATTTAAAGATGGGTTAAATATGTCTCGATGAAGAGGATAAACATGCAAGCCATACTTCGATCTAACGAAGTATCTAACCGTGAAAAAGATGAACACAAGGGCAATCAAAACTCCTATAGCTAATGCAAGGAAAAACAATATTGTTGATGGTGCATTTCCCACAAATGATAATGGATTTGAGGACAGTGTAGATGTGGGTGTGGATGAGGGAGATCTAGTTCTGGAACTACTGGATGAATCAAATCCCAAGTTGGGAGATGCTGATTGAAATGAAATACTTTGTGTTGGCGAGGACATAATTAAAGGAAACTACCACAATATGATCAGTAAGTAACCATATAGAAGTCAAACCTTATCTGACCGGTAAAGTATCAAGTGTGGATGTTAGAACAAATATTTTCGGTAAGAAAGAACACGGAACTTGGTATTAGCTGCCAAGCTCTGAAAGATGATGTTTTCACCGAAATATTTATGTGTGATCAACACACACGGGGAGATATAATTATGAAAAAATATCAATTTTTGGCTCAAATAAATGGATTGGGTTTATATGGTGACACAGCCCAATTTTGTGGTGACTAGGTAGTGTATGGGGAACTACCAATTGTGATTATTAATTAGACAAGGCTTAAATTGCTCTACCGCGCCGTACTCCTGTGATAAGATAATTGGGACAATTGGTACCAGCTTATATAATCGCGAATCGGCGAACATGCCAAAACAAAGTAACCATTTATAGTGTGCAAAACTACAATTGTCGATACTCTTTCTCTTTATATTTAATTACAAAACAATAAATGAGACGTCATACTTAAGCCTTTGGAGCTTCCTTGTAAGAAAGAGCGGCTTCTTCACCCATAGCGGAGATGATAGTAACCAACAAGTCCTTACCTTCGTCGAATTCAGCTTGGATCTTGTCACCCAATTCACCTTCTGGGACCTTGACGTCATCCTTGGTGTCACCGTTGTTAGTCATCAAGGACAAGAAACCGTCATCAATGTCCAACAATTGGTATTCTTGTCTTTGGACGTTTGGAACTTCCATGTTGTGGGTAGAGGGAGACAAGTCTTCCAACTTCTTACCAGTGAAAATGTCGATGGCAACCAAGTGGACCTTAGCGTGACCGTGCTTACCGGTCTTAGAGGTGGACATGTCAACAATCTTACAAGCTCTACCCTTGATAACAACGTGACCGTTCTTTCTCAAAGCAGAACATTGCATTGGGTAGGTCAAAGCGGCACCGGCATCGGCGGTTTCAAAGGTGTGCTGGAATATGTTAGTATAACTTTACCTTTCATCTCCATAGCCAAACAACGACTCATTAACACTGGCTAGAAACCATTTAAGAAATTAAGCATCTATCTGCTCATGTCTGCCAAGTGTCGGGCCTTCAATATCATCTACTTACTTCTTCTTCAGCCATTTTAGTTGATTGATTTTATTGATTCAGAAAGAAAGAAGAAAAGACAAAAATTCGATGAAAAAATGTTGTTCTCTTCATCACCGAAAAAAAAAAAAATTTTTTTTCAATGATTAATGTACGGCGGTCCTGGTGAATAAACTCCAATAATTGGTGCGCATCGTCAGCGTAAATGTAGGGCTCTTACTGGACAAGTGTAGATTTGAGACTGTTACCCGGCCTTTTAATGTACAGGTTTATTTTCATGTTGCGATTTATATGTTGTATAGATTATACACATCATGCCTCACTATTAAACGTTAGGTACTGATACATTAATATATATTTACATACATCTTTGGGTCTAGACTGTTGTAACCGGTACATCATTGGCACTCTCAAGTGGAGACTCGGTCTCATTGTCTGCATCTCCTCTTTCATTATCTTCCTTCCTCTCGATGTTAATGGCTGAGATCTCCGATTCTTCACCGGGACTCTTGTTTTTGCCATTGAAATCTCGTGACTCCTTGTCTGCTTTTACACTCTGAATTAAGTCATCCCACTTATCCAATAGTTCGTGACATCTTTCATGCAACTTAAAGCTCTCGGGATATTCCAAAGTTTCGTCTCGTAAAATGCACTTCAATACTTTGTGAATCTTGGTTTTCTTCAACAATTCTACACTCACAGGGAAATCTCCTAGCCTGTACAAGATTAACCGTGCTACCAGCAACTCATCTGCTGTTGGTGGCTTCAAGCCACTGGTGTCTTTGGGAGTATATGGCTGATTTCGCTGAATAAGTGTGCGCTGAAGTTTGGTCCGACACAACCACAATTGGTGCTGCTTTTCTTCAGTACTAAGTGGCTTGGACTCAAGTTTGGGTTTCTTTTCTGATGGTGATGGTGTTTGATCCTTATTGCCATTTATTTGTTTTCTCTTGTTTGAAACCTCGGATGACGACTCGGACCTGGATGCACCATTATGGGATCCACGTATTCTGTGTTTTGGTTCATCGTCTTCCTCGATGTCTTCTTCAACTTCTCCTTCTTCCTGTTTTATGTCTTGTTTTATTTCGTCTTCTTTTTGCTCTTCTTCTTCTTCTGCCTCCTCTTCATCTTCTCCTTCATCTTCATCCTCATCCTCATCCTCGCCATCTTCATCTTCTTCAATTTCGTCGTTGAAAATATTACTGATGAAGGTGTCAAAGTTTAAACCAGCCGTAGCTGCAAAGGCCTCGTTTATATTTGACTGTTTACCGTTCTTTTTGGTCTTAGGGTTCTTCTTAAATTGGGAAGGTACCTTATCAAGAAGTTGCTCGAGTCTTTCAGTTGACAATGGTTCCAAAGATTTATCAGTCATCCAATAAAAATCTCCATCTGGAATAAAAATAACACAGAAGTTTGTAGATTTCTTCTTTGCACGCAAAACACCTGCTGGTATAAGGTCGTCGGGCATGATGAATGCTGGCCATTGGGGGTAGCGAGGCATTTTTGCAAGAACTAAATCTTTAGCATTGAGTGACAAGCTGGGTTTCTTAGGAGGCATAGTTTAGGTGAGATTCTAAGGCAGTTATGTGGGGTTGTTGTGGTTGTGGTCAAAGTGCCTGTTGATGTTTGATTGCTGATTGGGTGGTAGCAGTCAAACCGAAACTGTAAATGTCACAGGAGCTAGAAATTTCACCCAAATATTGATAATTATGTTGAATAGATGTATAAGATAGACACCTAGTCAAAATTTATGGACGAGTGTGAATTGTTTGGAGGTTAGTATGTTTTCATTTCATGTGTGAAGGAAGACTTGGTTTTTCTGACATGGACACGACCTTGGTTAATCAGCTGCAAAAGATCCTTCCATCGATTCTGCGGAGTACCAACATGTCCACAATTATTAGGAAATACTTAATATAATATGAGATATACAAGCAGTATTTCACTAACTGTTTGATTTAATTTGGATTTCTTTTTTAAAAAAAGCAACTCTCTTACAAAAACAAATTAATAATCTACAACCGAACATCTGCCAACTGTGAATTTGAAATCTTGAAATAAATAGTATAAATTTGAAAAAACAAAATAATAAAGAATTATTTTGTCATCTTTTGAAAGATTTTACAATTACTGGTCATCAGTTTTAACTTCAATATCAGTTAGCTTGTTTCTAACTTTACTTCTTATTTTATGTTTCGCAATCTAGGTGTGATCTCTTTCTACTCCTAACCCAGATGATTTTTCGCAGCAGTTAGGGGAACATGCGACAATTGTCGCCAAAAAAAAAAACTACAACTTGAAACCAACCTCCATAATCGATGGATAAATCGGTGGTTCCTCAAAAAAGAGCATGGGAAATTCCCAGCCCAAAGACTTTAGCCTTACTTCTTGAAGCTTCTCACAGAAAGAACCGAAAAATTGCAGCTGTGCCTCGAAGCGAGAATGATGCAAATTTGGACGCAAACACTCAAACTCTAGCAGCTGGACCTAACCTTGATGCGCTACCCCCTCCACCTTTTGCACAATTGTTTCAAACACAACACGCTCCTGTGTTGCATTCTGTACCACCAAACTTGGTACCAATTTTACCACCCAATACCAAGAGCTCCGACTTTTTTACTGACATAACTACGGACCTCACTGATGACAAGTTAAAAACGCAGATATCGGGAATTCTAAGTCTGTTCCCCCCACCATTACCACCATTACCACCCCAATCTGCCAACGAAAGTGAAAATTCAGACTCAGAGGTTGATTCATTGTTGGATTCTTCAGACGAAGAAACAAACCCAGGAGCCCTAAATACAACCCGAGGCGGAATTATGGTTCCATTCATCTATCCACCACCACCAGTGATTAATCCGGATCAGTTGCCTTATTCTTTAGCCTCCTTCTACAAAAGATTCCAAGAACACAAAAAGGAAGAACAAGCTCGAAATCCACCGGCACCTGTACCTGCAAGGAGAGGACGTAAGCCATCTAAACCACCACCGGTACCTAGTCCACCTCAGCAGGAAATGTTTGATTTGAAAAGAAATCTGGTATTTTTAGAAGTACCACCACTTCCATTTCCACCACCAAACTACATGCCATACCCATTGATTTCCGATAAGGCATCTTTAACTCCACAAGATGTATTTTCTAGTTTTATTGAAGCTCATAATCATCTTCCACGCTCTGATATGGTGGTTGCTAGTGCCGCCGGCTCCCTTTACGATTTTAAAGCTCAGGCAAGAGAAGAAAATTTTGATATTGAAGAACATGACCGAGAACAAGAAGAGGAACGGAAAATTGAACGGAAAAGACGTCAAGCTGAACGCGAAGGTCTTCTGGATAACGAAAAAAGGAGACTATTCGAAAGAGACGAAAACGAATACAACACGGCATATGAAGATGATTACGAAGACTACTTGGAATACATCAATAATATAGACACCAGTGATTACTATGACTACTTCGACAAGACGAAAGACAAGCAGCAATCGTTTTATGAATCCAATAGAAGACCAGAAACTTATGGAAAGATCGAACCAAGAACTAGTGATATAAAAAATTACATTCCTGGAGAGTCAGCTATAACCTTGAAAGGTACAGAATATCCCGAAGTTCCTTCTGATGATCTTTTGCCGGTGAACTCTTCTGATGTCATCTCAAACCCAAAAGTAGAGGTAAGTGCTGCCAATAATAGCAATAAAGAAAGAAGGCGAACTGGTTTACTTAAGACTTATCACGAACTCAAATCACACGAGGAAGTCAATAGAAAGACAGTATATTTATCGAGAAAGCTACAACTCTTAACGAGGCTAAAAAACTTGAAGCAATCCAGCATATCCTTTACTTCATCAGACATTCACGACGAAGAGTTAACCAGGTACCAGGAGTCATTAGAGATTTCCCGCGATGAAGAGTTAATCAGATTAAAACTTGTCGAGAACTACGAGTTACTCAAAAATTCATTAATATTTTACCAGGATTCCAACCGGGTGTATAAACGATTGTTGGTAGTTTTGATCAACAAACTAGAGAAGTTAAAGAATTTCTTTGAATACCAACGGAACCTTTTTATTGAATTGTTAGAGAGTAATGATCTGGACATATTTGATGTGAAAACCAAGGAAGCGGTGAAGATTTTCCAAGGTGTATCCAATCGAGAGTACAACCACGAGATAAAGGATATTGTGAAGAACTCATTCTTGTCTCAATTAAAGGAAGCAGAGATTGAAGCGTTGAATAGTTTCAACGTTGCATTACCCGATTTATCAAAATTACCTGAGGATCGAAATAGTGAGGAGCCAAGATTGGCATACATCCATGATTTTATGCCATTAGTTACACCGTTGGAGTTTAGCACAATTACGGGAGATATGCCTACTAAAGCCAAGACATCAGGAGGTTCGTCTTCAGGAAAAGATAACGCTAACAACAAGAATTCCATCAGTATCAAACACCAAATTTTTCAAAACTCATTATATGATAAACTTACATCTGGTTCTGATACAAATTCCGACAATGGTGGAGTAGGATCTACTACAAAGAGAGGTAGAGGAAGACGTCCAGCGGTAACGGGTAATAATAACGGAAGTCCTGGTACTTCTGGTGAAAAATTGAAGGGTGATGGACCTGACATCAAGTATACTGAAGCTGCACTTTTGGCTAAGATCATGAAGCAATTCTCAGGGCCACAGATGGCAAAACCAGACGAACTTACATCCGATTTGGAAATGATAGGCGTGAAAACAAGATGGCCGGTACAAAAATGATTTACGATCTTAGTATATATTAAACAACAGTAGAAACGTGGTACGTATTAACACAGTATTTGAAGAATAGAAAGGGGTAAAGTCATCAGTAGTACAACATTTATAGGATGTAATTTGATTAAAATTGTTCAAACTGGGAGTAGAGTGCAATGACAACATTAGCAATTCCAATAACAATTGGAGTATCACCCAATATTTGAGAGAACTTGCCAAATACTCCAAAGTGGATTAAGAAGTAGTTCTTCAATAAGTCAAACAAGCTGTCAGACGTGCCCAAATAAACAATTCCCGAGTTTCTGAAATAATAGAAGATAAGAATCTTAGTTACAGCAAAAACAAATGGATCAAATTGGAAGTCTCTTTCTGGGATAGCGTCAGAAACTTCAAAAATAACAGCAACAGCTCTGTTGGTAAAATTGACGTAGTAAGATAAAATCAATGGTAACAAAATTGCAGTAACAAACCAAGTGGTGAAAACAGCAGCAACAGATTCCAGAAACAATGCGGTGAACTGAGGAGTTGGCAAATTGGATTCAGCAAAGAAAGGGACATTGTCCTTTAATAGTTGGTGGACTAATGAATTATCTCTAAGGGCAACGATTGGGACATAAGTGTACAAGAATACGGCAAATTCAAACAACAATTGAGCAAAGTTCAAAGTGACCGACTTGGACAACTTCTCTCTCAAGTTGTCCGAGTATTCCAAGTAAGTGATACCCACCGAATCAGTCAAGTCATAAGCTTTTCGAATAATCTGTTCTAATTTTTCGATAGCAAGGTCATTGATCCATTGCTTAACGTCCCATGGGGGTGGAGCAGTGTAATCTTTATCTTCATCATCGTTGTCTTCATCGTTCTCGTTCTGACTATCTTCATTTTCTTCATTATCCTCTTCCTTTCTAACATCTTCTTCATCATCTTCTTCTTCAGCTTCGTTTAATGTTTCTTCATCGTCGGTTTGGTTTCCTTCTTCCACAATAGTTTGAATGGTTAAATCACCGTCTTCTGGGTGTTCAGCAACATATGCATCAAGTTTTTCAACCAAAATCTTTTTGGTATCTTTAGTGATAGTGTGAATATCGAGTTTCTTAAGAACTGTGACCAATTCGGCCTTCTTGAGATGTTTGTAATCGGTCATGGTAAAGTATTAAACTTGATTTTGTACACAAAGGAAAAATGTCAACAAATAACTTGGACTTCCGAGACTGCAGACAAGTAGGCAAAAATCTTGATGTTTTGACTTTGCCGTTTTCGGAAAGAGAAAAGGAAGTCTTAATTTCATTCTGGGGATTTCAAAATTCTTCAAGATGATTGGGTCACTTATGCCGTGGAATCTTAAAAAATAGATTGTGCCAGGTTTGAATCCATTGTTTTGCGAAGCAACTAGAAAATTCTTTCCCACAGTACTGTTGAATTTTTTTCTGTTATTTTTTTATGCCCTGATTTGGACGGTTTCAAACATTACTATCTGCACATCTCTCAGTTGTCTCATAAATAAACTGAGGTTATTTATTCTACTTGAACCAATCCCTTCTCATTAAATGATATAGCATGATGAATAAACTACGAGTGCTACTAAGAAATAGGTCGTGCATCACGATACGATCAGTTAGCACAACCAACAGATTCCAAGAAGAACCCCGTATCAACCAACTAGGTATTCAATATCTTTCACTGGATCTCCACAACAAGGTATTTCCAGAAACATCACCTCAGGATTATCTCAAACCAAAACATCCAGCACTTGTATCAATAGCCAAGGACCATTTAAAGCATAATGACTTACTTAACAAACGAACAAACATCACCGAACCAATTACTATAAGTAACTTCCCTAATATTTTGGGGAAATCGATGGATGAGCACTTTTCGCGGGTCGGAAAGTGGTCTCTGGAGCCATACTTATCCATGGCAGAAAAGTTTCTTGATCCCAAATCTCAATTGCCAGCTCGACCACAGAAATGGTGCCTCACATCAGGATGGACTAGATATGCGCCGGGCGAAGAGAATCAACCTGTGGAGTATCCCTTGGAGGATGAGCTTGTGTTTGATGTTGAAGTAATGTATAAGATGTCAAATTATGCTGTTTTGGCGACTTGCGTTTCACTGAAAGCATGGTACGGCTGGGTTTCACCAGTGTTGACCAACAAAGCCTCCGATCCAACTTACGATGACTGGAACCATCTTATTCCATTTAACAGTTTAAAGCAACATAAGCTTCTTATTGGTTACAACGTTAGTTATGATCGTTCTCGTATTTTGGAGGAGTACAACATCAAACCGTCACAGACATTCTTCCTTGATGGAATGGCTCTCCATGTGGCAATTAGTGGTATTTGTTCCCAGCAAAGACCCAAATGGTTAAAACACAAAAAGATCAGAACTCAATTGGAGGAAAAAGAAGAATCAGATGATAAGATTTTCCAGGATATACACAGTGAAGTAGAAAGTGAGTTACTGGAAGATCCCTGGCTTGCAAAGGGTGCTCCAAATTCTTTAGCGAATGTTCTTGATTTCCATTGTGGTATAACTTTAGATAAGTCTGATCGAGACTACTTTAGTACAACTGATGTTCAAGATGTCATATCAAATTTTCAACGATTAATGGGCTATTGTGCTACTGATGTGGAGGCCACTTTTCTAGTGTCCAAGAAACTTTTCCCCGAGTTTAGAGAAAAAGTTCCCCATCCTGTTTCATTTGCTGCCTTGAAACAGCTAGGAAGATTAGTTTTGCCTACAACAAAAAATTGGGAAAACTACATTAAGTCCGCCGAAGAATGCTATCAAGAAAACAGAAAACAGGTAACAGAGAACCTTAAACTTCGTGTTCAAGAACTAATCAAGTTTATCGAAACAGGTGAATCTAAACCCGATTACAACAACGACCCATGGCTAAAACAGCTTAATTGGACGATCAAACAACCACGATTAAAAAAGGATGGAACTCCGTCTGCCAAACAAGCATTTTTGACCGGATACCCCGAATGGTATCGTGACTTATTCAAGACAGTTAACATTGATGGAAAAAATCAAAAAGAGATGAATATCAGTGTTCGTACCCGGATTACTCCTTTATTGTTACGCCTTAAATGGGAAGGATATCCTTTGTTATGGACAGATTCATGCGGTTGGTGTTTTAAAGTTCCATTCAATGAAGATATAATAGAACAAATGTTAGCGAAGAATTATACTCGAGCCAAATTAAGTGAAGAAGATTGGGACAAATTCTTGCCTGAACTAAGAGAAAATGGTAATGCATACGAGCTATTTATGGTGACACACACCGATGGGCCAGCCAAAAGATGTACTTCAATATTCTCCAAAAACTATCTTCGATATTTCGAAAATGGGGTCATGACTTCAGAATTCAATTATGCTCAAGAGATTTTAGCATTAAATAATACGGCTTCTTACTGGATGGGAAACCGTAATAGAATAATGGAACAGTTTGTGGTATATTCTGACCCAACAAAGAACAAATTCTTTGACAAGAAAAAGGAGATCACTGCGAATAAAGATATGGGCATGATTCTTCCCAAACTTGTCACTATGGGAACAATCACTAGAAGAGCAACCGAAAATACATGGTTAACAGCTTCTAACGCAAAAAAGAAAACAATTGGATCTGAGTTGAAGTCTTTAATAAAGGCTCCTGCGGGTTATTGCTTTGTCGGAGCTGACGTCGATTCAGAGGAATTATGGATTGCCTCTCTAGTCGGTGACTCATTGTTGAACATACATGGTGGGACAGCATTAGGCTGGATGACATTAGAAGGAGATAAGAATGAACGAACTGATTTGCATTCGAAAACTGCCGAGATTCTAGGTATATCTAGAGGAGATGCCAAGGTATTTAACTATGGAAGAATTTATGGCGCGGGAGCGAAGTTCGCTACCAGATTGCTCAAACAATTCAACCCTACTTTGAATGATGCACAAGCACAACTGATTGCTAACGAATTATACGCTAAAACAAAAGGACAAACCTCAAACTCAAGCTACTTGGATCGACGTATGTACCATGGTGGTACTGAATCGGTAATGTTTAATGCTTTAGAGTCCATTGCATATCAACTGGATCCAAAAACCCCAGTACTAGGAGCATCAATTACTGATGCCTTGACAAAGAAGAATTTAAACAAGAATATCTATCTTACTTCAAGAATCAATTGGGCCATTCAAAGTTCAGGAGTTGATTATTTGCATTTACTTATTGTTGGAATGGAATACTTGATTGAAAAGTACGACATCGACGCCCGGTTAGCTATTACTGTTCACGATGAATTGAGATATCTTGTAAAAGAGGAAGACAAATACAAGGCTGCATTAATATTACAAATCAGTAATGTTTGGACCAGAGCTATGTTCTGCGAACAACTTGGGATTAAGGAGCTTCCCCAATCATGTGCCTTCTTTTCTGAAGTTGATATTGACCATGTATTACGCAAGGAAGTGCACATGGATTGTGTAACACCATCTAGCCCAACACCTATTTCAGCAGGGGAGTCATTAGACATTAGCAGCTTGTTAGAAAAAACAGGCAACGGCGATGTTCTTAAAGTTTTTAAGAAACAAATGAAGCTATCAAGTTTTAAATATGACAAACGACCAAGGGTAATATCACAGTTGGATTCTGAATTTGATAAATCAACTCAAATATCCAAAATACGACTTCAAAACTCAGTCGACAAAGATGAATGGAGGAAGAATATTAGTCGATATATCCGTCTGGCAAAACAATCAGATACAGAGAAGCAAGAGCAAGAGACGATGAAGAAAATAAACGCAGCGCAACAGAGAGTGTTTAAAAAGAAGAGTATTTCCAAATCGAGTTCAGCAGAAACGAGGCCTAAGACAACCCATATAACTGAAAGGAGTGTTAGCTACAAGCCTCGAATTCATATGGAAGAGTACGATATAGGAGAGGATGGAAATGAGGCATTCGCTAATTCCTTAGCAAAGAATAACACCAATAGTCATACAAAAACTTATTCGAAAATAAAATCTTCAAGGGTGGGCCAGTATCCAAGCAGTTCGAATGGATTACCAGCCAATGGATTAGTTACAAAACTGACCGGTAAACTAACGGTTAAGGCCAGTTCACAAAAAGTATGGGGATCCGACAAAACGGTCGGAAGTCGACGAAGGACGCTTGTACGAACAAGCAATTTTAAGATTAACAATTCCCGAACCAACATTACTTCGGAGAAGTTTCCAGCGAACTCACCGAAACGACCGTCGGAGGTATCCTCATATAAACTAGAGCGACGAGAGGATTCACCATCGTCTTCCATTCCCACCACCCACGAGTGCAAAGAAAGACACTTTTAGAATAAGTTTGTGAAAGAGGCAATTGATGAAACCAAGCTTTATCATTGACACTAGGATCCCATCCAAACTTCCAATTGAACACACAGGAAATTGATACCCCAATTTAATCGACGTGATGGATGCGAATAATTGGTTGTAACAACCATTGAGAAATATATCAACGCATGACTATCAGAGACTTCGTTAGTTATCCTGTATGCTTATGACAAGTGTATTTTATTTAATAATAGACAAATGCAGAAATTTATATTTATGTTTGTCAAGGGTCCTATTCCTATTACGGTTAATTCGCAGGGCTATCGAAGGGCTAGACATAAAATTAACTTGCTGACCAGTGAGGGGTTAATTCCGACGTATACCCGAGACCAGAAACGGACGGCTCAAACCGGTTGTGGGCGAGCGCTTTCCAGCAAATGTAAAAAAATGCCCTTCGGTCGAACAGCAATCCCCACTTCGAAACTTCTAGAAACTCGGACAAATGTGCTAAAACTCGGTACTAATAAGCAACCATTTCAATACACATATGGGGCAGTTGACTGCCAATTTGCAATTGATGTGCTCTTGCAACTATTGCTGTTCGTAGTTCCAACCAGTATTATCTCTGCAAATGCGTCTTATTAAAGTAAGAAGGATTCCTAATTGGGAAAGTTTCCTAATTAGGTTGAAAGGTCCATAATAGTTTTCTAACAGAAAATGGAAAAACGAGAGGGAGAGCAAAATTTATCAGGTGGTCTACCAGCCATCCTATTCAGAGGTTCTTTTCAAAGTTACGTTGAAGGGTAGTTAAGTAGATGAAGAGCAAGTGTGTAGAAAGTTGAGAAGTAATAGGGCTAATCTCCACCAATAAGCTTACAGTGGTCGTAATACCCGGCACCGGTTTTACCGAGAAAATCACTCAGACCTTGAATAAAACACCCCGGCTTGTCCGAAGATGCACCCAAGCCGCAGTATTAAAGAGACAATCAGCCGCTTACTTCTAGTGTCGGAACAGTAAAAAAATGCAATACACAAACAAAAAAATAAAAAAAATGATGAAAAAAAATCTCGGAGACTATCTGCAGGTGCCGCATTTTTGCCGGTCTCTGTCTCCCGATACATATATAGTCAGCAAATCCAGCTGTCAAGGAAAATTTTCTTTTTCTTTTCAACAGTTTTAATTGTATAACACGAAGATGTTTCCAGCCGGTGTTATTTTAGTTTTTGTTTTAATCTTCCTTGCTGCTTGTGCTGTTCTTGGTGTCTTCATCCAGAAGAAGCTTAAGGCTAAGAAGTCTAACCAAAGATTCTAAGCTACATTGACATAACCTGAATACCACTTTTTGTCCATTCAACTTCGTCATGTTTTCTTTGCTTTTCACTTTGGTTATACCTACTAATATTATTATCATCTTTTTTTATTAATTGGTTTTGTTGTTTTTCATAATACGTTTTTTTACTACAAATCTGACGGGAATCAGATAAACTCCATGAGTTTGGATTGGGGAATCCAAATTTAATTTCACTTTTGACTAATTCGATTAATGAGAAATTTGCTACAGAGTGGGTTGGGGAATCCACTACTGAGGCGTGTTTGTGCTCGTTATCATGTTTTATATAAGTCTCGGAAAATACCAAAACCAAAATTGTACTAATTAGTTACGGGGTTTTTTAATCTCCTTACTGAATTTTGTGTTTATTCCTAATATATATCTCTTAACAAATCTATTACTAATGTAGACCATTAGTAGGAAAGACTATGAAGATACATCTGATCTCGTTTCAACCGTTGGTCACCGGCATGTCTATCTATCTTCCGGCAATTATTGGACAGACCAGTAACACAAAACACATAAAATCCCTCAACATAATAAACAAACAAACAAAAAAAATTAGTTGTGGCTTACATCATCGTACATATAGTCTTCAACACCGAGAAAAAATTCTCGGGCCGGTTTCTGTCAACCGGCGAACTAGATTTGCAGCTACTCCCCCAGGAAATCATTTAGCAAATATGTGTGAAGTACTGTAAACATGCCAATTCCACTAAGTAGCCACCATGGTATCCCTCCATATGCCGACTCATCAAATTTTGCTATAACCCAGCCCCACAATAATGGTGCTACTGAACGTGCAAGAGCAGTAATACTAAGAGTATAGCCATTGATCACGGCTCTATGTTCCTTAGCCAGAACCCGATGTATAATACTGATAATCTGTCCAAACGACCATGCTGAAGCAAATGCAACAGACCCTGCTAATCCACATAATAAAATCGAGTTAGTAGTTCGCGATGAAAAATGCTGGCTAAACTCCGGTAATGTATAGATTGCTAGTGGGATAAGGAAATAGCACACTAGAGAAAGGGAAGATGCAAGACGATAGCTCGAGATTGTGGTGAACGTTTTTGTAAGCAATGGAAATAAGCAAATAAGTACCACAATACCCAAGATTCCCGAAATGGCTAGAAGTTGACCGATAGCTCCAGCAGAATACCCAAATCCTCCATGTATTCGAAATGGGAACTTCAAATCATTTGTCATGACTTTGCCCGCTAGGAACACGGGAAAGAATTCGGTATACACCAAGTTATGGAATGACAATAGAAAGTGACTGAGGATGGCGTTGACAACCGGCACCGTGAATATCCTCAGCTCTACTACTAGCACTTCGGTAGTTTCAATTGTTGTTTGGTCTTTGATTAGTGGTAGCTCGAATTCGGTTGATCTTGCAATAGAAGAGGAGGTGATAGGTCCATCTTCCAATTGTCGCAAATTGGAATATTGCCAACACCTAATAGGCGTATCTATGCCCATTTTTCGCTTGATGTAATCTCCAATGACAAGCCCGAAGTCTCGATTTTGTTTTCTTAATTCCTGTGTTTCCTCTAGGAAAAGCCACCCTACAGCAGATGTTATTGTTAGCATAAATGCACAGACCAAATTGGGCAATAAGAATGGATACCTGGCGAATAAGGTATGCTTATCTTTTGACTGCAGTTCATTAGTTAAAACCCCACCTAACCAAGTTCCAATAATACAGCCCACTGTCCAAAGCATCGTTAGTACATTAAAAGCAAGTGGTTGGTGTTTTGGCTCATGTGCAACCTCTCCAACCATTGTCCTAAGCACAGCAGTATTTCCATTCAATAGTCCCATCATTGACCTGGCAACAAGTGCCATATAGAAATTGTGACTGAAACCAAAAATAAACATGGAAAAAGCTGTACCCAATAACCCAAGAAGTAAGATGGCTTTGCGACCATATTCATCAGATGCCAGTCCCCATCGCACAGATGTTAAAAACTGACTAAAAGAAAATGATGCTGCCATGTATCCACTATACCGGGAAATAGCACCCTTATTAGGGGTAATGTCAAATGATTCGATCATAAAATAGACATAGGGAAATAAAGAAGCAATTGCAATTGGTTCAGCTAGCCTGATACAACAGGCTATACTCATTTGAAATACAGGAAAGTCGACTAATTGCTCTCTTAATGAAAACTTTGTGGACATACTTGGGTATGAAAAGCTTGAAAAACTTGTAAAAACTCATGTTTAAGGGTTCCGTTCAAAGCCTGGCCCTAGGATGGGCCACTAATGCTAAAACGGAATTGCGACAATTACTGATTAGGAATATTAATTAGACTCACACCTGCATATAACCAAATCCAGAACTATTCCGTTTCTTCATCCTGTAAAATAGGCTGTGGCTGTTCTTCCTCGCAACTGTGGTTCTCTTCATCTTCATCATAATCATCCATCCAATAAGACTGAACCATACCTATACCAGCCAATAGAGCCATTACCCACCAATTTAACCATCCACGGCCCATCTCGTCACCTAATGTCATCAAATACCCAAAAATAATTGGCCCCACACAACGAGCAAGAGCAATGATACTCATGGTGGAACTGTTGACATAGGCTCTATGCTTCTTCGCAGCTGCACGATGATTAAGTATTAAGACCTGAGGCATACCGGTAGCAGTGGCCAACGTTTTCAATGCCGTCAAAAAGTACAACATACAGGGTGTCACCCAAGGAGGAATATTGGGGTTATACGTATGCAAAGTAAAAATGGAAAGTGGAACCAAGATATATGCCAACGGAAATATGGATACAGATAATCTGTACCCGTTGATTGCCCCCAATTTCCTATCTATTATAGGAAAAACAAAAAGGATAATCAGCATGCCAATAATACCAGTTGAAGAAAACAAAGTACCAATGTAGCTCAGATCAAGGCCGAAACCACCTTCTATTCTAAATGGGAATTTCAATTTGTCCTTTTGGAATCTGGCTGCTAAGAAGACGGGCAAAAATTCGTTATATGTCACGGAATGAAGTGAAATAATAAAGTTACCCATGATAACTGTGATAACTCGGGGCGTGAAGGCACCTGAATAATCAACCTTTTGTTGCAACTCCTTCTTATCTTTATCACTCAAGGAATAAGTGCGAACCACAGCATTAGATAATGAACGCGACAAGAGTGGCCGAACGCTCTCAATTTCGGTGTCTTGTTCAGAGGTAGTTTCAGAACTCACAGAAATTTCATCTTCGTCTTGCAGTGAATGCAAAATGGATCTCGCAAGTAATGGCTCTCTCTCATCTACAACAATATTTTGCCAGGGTCTAGGTTTCAGTTTGACACCCAATCTTGCCAAAATCCAATCACCAATTTCTAAACCACGATCTCTTCTATCACGTAATCCATCCTTTGTTTCTTCTAGGAAAAGAAACCCAATTATAAAACTAAACCATAAAAATCCGGCAACTACTATGTTAGGCATGGCATAGGGGTGGCTTTCTATGAGATTTTGATAGCCCGTATTAACGATTGAAATTGATGCATTTTGGTATGGATTCAGTGGCTTGGGTCTCGTCAAAAGTTTTGACCCCCCAATAGCAGGTCCAATAATACTACCAAAGTTGAACAACAATGGTAAAGTAGAGAATGCTGCCGCCTGATGGCGTCTTTCAGTGGCTATTTCACCAATAGCTGTTCTTAGTACGGCCACATTTCCGTTTAGGCAACCAGCAAGACTCCGAGCTGCCAACGCAAAATAATAATTTGGACTAAAGCCGAACAGTATAAGGGAGATCGAAGTACCGATTAAACCACAGAGAAGAACAGGCTTCCGACCAATACGATCACTCAATTTACCCCACTTCACCGCAAAGAGAAACTGACAAAATGCAAACGAAGATGCCAAATAACCGCTCCATTTGGCGATATCTTTTTCTTCCTTTGCAATGTGGAAATCTCTAATCATGAAGTAGACATAAGGAAATAACGACGTAAATGCAAGCGGTTCTGAAAATCGAATTAAGCATACGATAAACATCTGCCTAAAGGGGAAGCCCTCCATGTGACCCTTTAAGGACATGACTGATCTAGTGAAGGAATAAAGTGGTGCGAAAAGAAAGATTGTAGATTAGCATCCATATTTTCGTTTGTTGAGATCTAGTAGTGAGAAGAAAATAATAATGGCAACTAAAGTTGAGAACTATTCGACGAAAAATAGCTAGAGTGCAGACATCTCCGACCTTGACTCCGATTATTGACAAATGAGCAAGTTCCATTGGGTTAAGCGGTTGGCCTAAAAGAAGGTCTCGAGGGGCTCAGTTAACTGTGGCATGCTACAAATATTTTTCTCGGACCGAGATTACACTAGAAAAATAGTGACAGACATGCAACAGTATTCCAATATAATGCCAAGATAAACACAAAATCTCTTACAATAGTCACCTTCATTTGTTCAGACCAATCTGGAAACTTCTATTTTGTTCAACTTTAAGAAGAAAGCCGGGAAATGACGGTATTTTTATGAATTCCAATTGAATCTTGGAATTCATCTCTCAAGCCTATTACCCCTGCTTTTCGGCACGAGTTTCGAAATTCGAAACGCATCTGACTCGCGGCCTCAATTAATAGATTGCGTTCTTGAACCAGATTCTTAGTTTAATCGGCAGTGACAAGATTAATCCGTACTATTCCCAATGAACCAATAACTCCTCAATCGTATAGTGATCTCTATTTTGATTTTGTAGTGTCATTCGAAAAAGCTGTAATTGTCGGTGGGCTACAGAAAAAACTGCCCCGCTAATCTTACGACATGATTTACAGTAGATGCTCCCTCGTCTTTTGAACAGGAACCAGCGTAATGCTAATGCATCTGAAAGTACTGGAACACCATATACTACCCGGCTACCAACACTTACCCGAACAGAAACCCATGAGACAGTAAATACCTTAGTGGATCCGATCAATTCTCCTGATAGCGATGATCTTGTATCAATTTTCACCAATGTATCTGAAGAGACTATAGTCAACCCGCAAGTAATGGGAACATCTATTACCAGTTATAATGTGGTACGAAACATGCCCATCATCTCGTCGTTCTTGCATTCTGGAGTCCACGTATTTTCAAGTATGAAGGCATTTGAAAAGTACAAGAAACGCCATACCGAAGAAGAGAACAAGAATAATACCAATGACGAAGGTGGTAGAACAACCGAAAACAGCGAAGAGGAAGACTATCCAATGCTACAAACTTCAACGCCAATGTTGAGTGTATTCATGAAAAATGCACCCTTCATGGTGATTTATCGGTACCGCTCCTTCAATAACAAGGACGAGTTTTGTAAAGTGTTTTTCCGAGTCATTTCGTCACAAGTCTCGTACTACTATCTTAAGTTTAACTTTGGTAATGAGGACAGAGATGGAGAAGGTGGTTCCGAAGAAACCGTTATTCTAATGAACAACAACAGTAACAAACCCACGGTTGATCTTTGTTTTCGAAACACAAAATTACGCATTGTGGGGATAACCGGAACGACTTCTACATTTGGCGGTAATGGAATAATCAAAATGCAAATAATGAAACCTAGCAATGTTTTGTTAACCGACAACATCAACATTACGCAGAATAAGGACAAGGTAAAGGTCACTGTTAACAAAAACGTACTTTATGACGCAGTCGAACGGCAAGACCGAGTCCAGATACAAAATATGATTAACGATGCGCGTCCGTTAGTCAGTTTGCCCTTGATTACGTATCTCGATGAAGGTGGGGTGAAGATCGGCAATAAGTACATCAACCATGGCAAGTTCAGGATGTTCGACAGCTCCAATGCCATGAACCGGGATACCCTTATGTTAGCTAGCATCATGTTGGTGATGCGGGAACAGGAATACCGAAAAAACAAAGGTACTAGTAAACTGTACAGAGGTTAAAAATAAGACAATTGACATTAGGTTACGTTTCTTGCAAAAGAGTATCGGACATTAATCTTTGTGGTGCCGCGGAGTTGCACCCCTCCGCACCGAAAAGAGTGGATCGTCAAAAATCCTCGTATACTACAACCTTGCGCCACTAACTACCTTCCCTAAGAGGAAATGGACACCTCACAGTGGGGTAATTATAGACAGATCCTTTAATGTTAGCCAATACCTAATATTTCCCCAGTTGTAGACTCTGGGTATTTCAAGTAAGCAATTCCAAACTACCTATTTATGTTGGATAGTTGCTTCCCTTTGTTCGGCGTTATGCATCCCCAAGCGTTTTTACCGCAAAAAAATGCAATTTTTTTCGTTGCAACTCCAGACCAAGAGAGGGGTAACTATTCACATTAACTTGCGGGGTAACTTGACAGAAACTCACAACTATATAAAATACTACCAGGAGCCCAACGAAATGCGTTGAATAAAACGGCCGTTAGATTTCACTGCTACATGTAAACTCCAACAAATATCCATATAAAACTATTTTCTTTTCCCTTTAGCAATTTCCATTCTCAACATAAAAGAAGAAAAGACGCCGGCGTCTATGGTTACTCCCAAGAAATATATCTGTGCATTCTGTGCCAGAGCATTCACAAGGTCTGAACACAAGCAACGACATGAAAGATCTCATACGAACGAAAAACCATACCACTGTTTACATTGCACTTCTTCCTTTGTCAGAAGAGATTTGCTCCAAAGACACTGTAGAACAGTCCACAATATTCAGTTAAATTCTCGACAAATGAGAAGTCCAAAGGATGGAATAACTGATGTTGAGGACATAATTCCTTCAACAAATGAGAATGACGATACTAAAGAATCGAGGAAAAGGAGAAAAAGCTCGGACGGACCTCCAAGCGAACTCAACTTAGAGGTAGATAACCAAGAAGCTGAGTTGACAGAAGATGTAACTAAGAGTGATGAAATTATGAAAAACCATGACTTGATTCACCTACTATCTATAACAAGAAAATTAGAATCCATCCTCATAACTTATGACCCCACAAATGCCGAGTTTAATTTAAATGATTACTTTTTAATAGGTTATGTCAATTTGTTATCCTCTTCATCCTCCTACATGATTTTTGACAAAATGCTCAAAGACTTGTTGCATTACTTGAATTCTTACAACCTTAACCATAACCTCAACTACACTCATATATCCACCAAAAGAAGTTCGCCAAATAATTACAAAATAGGAATTGTATACGCAATTATTTCCTTGGGTTATATTAATAATAACAACTCAACCAAGTCATTAGCATTTTTTAACAAATCATGGGATCTCTTGATACAGAAACTTATCCCCAACTACAACAATAACAACAACTTGTTCGACCAAATTGATATATTGAGCAGTTTATTTTTATTGTCTTTTGTTTACTTGAATTACAGTCTTGGTGTCATATCTGAAATAAACGATCAGGGGTTGGAGGAACATACTATTAATAATGAAATTATTCTAAACTATCTCAATGATATCAGCTTCATAATAATTTCCAACTTGAACAATTCAAATACTATAAATGATAACATAATTGACTTAAACTTGAATTTATTTTGGAACATATACATATTTTTATCAACCCACTTGAAATCAGGTCCACCAAAGTTTTATTACTTTTTTATCAAGAAACAAATTCAAAATGAAGATTTGTACACGGTGATGAACAAATTATCGAAATCACATATCAATTTGAATTCGACGCCCGATTCAAATTTCTTGAAAATGATTGTAATTGCCACCTTATCAAACGAATTAAAATTGTACAATAGTGGAAAAAATTTCCTAATCTTTTCATCCAAAAATTGTCTTCACAATGCAATTATATTAATTAACAAATCGATCAATGTGCATAAGACTCTAGTTTCACCTTCAAAAGTAGGAACCAACTTCAAAAGTTCTGATACATCTGAGCTTTTGTTATCAACTACGGGTCACAACAGTCACACTACAAGTGGTACAAAATTATTCGAATTATTCAAGAAAAATGTCATCATCAACAGTCCATTGAAATTTCATGAATTATTGAACAATTATTTATTTGTTCCATCAAAATACTATAACTGGGAATTGTTAAATGTAACTTTACAAGAGATTACTTTAAATACCTCATTGAGCAATTTATTGATGGAATGCTTACTGTCTCGAAATCTCGTTTCTCCAGCAGCTTTGTCAGCCGAGTTTGACAACTTTTTTAACTACAAGTCCTCTCCTATTGAGATCAATAATAATTTGAGTATTATTAGCTTTCCAGTTATCTTTTTTACAAACTACCTCAACTTGGGATTAGTAAAGCTTCAAGATTATAATGTTACACAGTTAAATTTTTTAAACGGGTTTATAATTCAATGGTACCTCATCATGAATAAAATATTGTTAATGATTTGGAACAAACCAGAATTATTTGAAGCCAACTATATACTTCAAAATGTTATTTACTTTTTGTTAGATAACAAGAGATGTTTGCAAAAGAAGTTAAATTTGGAATTGCCGAACAATCAAGCATTAACAGGAAAATATGAAGAATTCCTTTTTGATAAGAAATGGTTTTGGATTTTGAAAATGAAATTTGATTCCATTTTTGAATCATGGATGGATTTTATTAAGAAGAATATGGATTCAAAGCTTGCATCAGATTTTCTGAACAACCCTTCCTATTCAAATTTCTTCATAGCTAGATCTAACAGTGTTTCACTCTTGAGAATGAATTTAAACAAATACTTGAACGAATTGGCGGTTGTGGAGTTGCAAAAATTGAACGAAGAGGCTGCGTCACCTACAGAAACAATACAGAAAGCATCGACAAGCAATATGTTCATCAATTATTCGAATTCAAGTATCAACGGGGATATCGATGCTGCCATTGCTATGCAAACTTTCAATAACCGAAGATCTAACTCAATCACTTTGGGAATTTTAGCCAGTAACCATGAAAATATAGGAGGAGGCAACTCCATATCACCAATTTTGCCTAGCTCAGGGAGTTTGAATAGTATCGGTCACCGCGTCGGCCAATTCTCTTCCAATTATGATACAACAGCTACCAGTTCAAACTTTCGCCCTTCATATTCAACGTACCCACCACCCCCACAATCAACGAAATTGCAACAAACAGGAGTTAAAAACTCAAATCACAATTCGTTGGAATTGCTACTTCCCCCAATAATAGGAAAGAATACAAAAAGCCAAGGAGATAGTATTTACGCAAACACAGGTCGTCCTGCGGATCAGAACCAGGAGAGAACTAATCCTTTGGTTCCAAGTATTCGTAAAGATACATAAATTATCTCGTACATTTTTTTTCATTAATAAATTTATATAATCACAATTTAGCTTGCTCAAATACTATGTCAGTGTGGAATGGTTTCAAGTTCCAAAGATCAAGTATCTTTGAATTGATATCGATCGATTCGATGAAGCAATAATTGATCAAGTCGATAGGAAGAACAAATGCCACTTTTGACAATTTCTCAACCTGCATCGGTTCTGAACCAAATAACGGCAATCTAATTTCTGCATTTGAGCAAATCATCCCCACAAGTTTATTATTCTTAAATAGACCACCTCCCGATGATCCGTTCCAGCAGGAGGATGAGGTAATGATCACAGAATTCAATAATTTGGAACTGCCTTCAAAACATGGAAGTGCCAACTTTGTATTTATGAAGCCAGTTGATGTGATTGGCATTATGGACTTATTATTGAAAAATAATCCAAATCCTATGGAAACAACTTCATCTCCTTTTTCACAACCAGGTGAAAATTGAACTGGTCGGTACCCAAGCTTACTTATTTCCATTTGATTATTCAAGGAAAGGGTGATGAATACCAAATCTAAACCTTCATGAGGGGTACGAATAATATCGTCAGAAGTCAATGAAATGGAGACCCATTTTGATAATGAAATAATGCATTCAAAGCTCTCCTCCTGAATAAATGGACTGATTACATGATAGTTGGTAATCAAAGTAGATTGGTTGTAGAGTATACATGACCCCCAAGAGCTTGTTAGGTTATCCTTCACCACTATAGGAAAAACAGAAGGATTGGAATTACTAACCTGAGGAAATTCATCAGATAACTGAAGTACAAACTTGGAATCAGATCTGAAGACTTTGAGAATTAAATTCCAAGATAAAATTACTACTAAGTCCCCATCACCATTATACTTTTTCAAATTCCCACATATTAAGCCATACGAATCTTTCGAGTTCTGAAGATGAACTACTCCAC
Organism: Teunomyces atbi; assembly: GCA_030574975.1. Classification (NCBI taxonomy): domain Eukaryota; kingdom Fungi; phylum Ascomycota; class Pichiomycetes; order Serinales; family Debaryomycetaceae; genus Teunomyces; species Teunomyces atbi. The sequence goes on along the minus strand of JAJMFW010000007.1, from coordinate 90,197 downwards.
CAAGCATATTTTCCAAATACTTAATATCTGTAAAGTAACCTAATGGGGATTTACCTTCCATTATGTAATTTATACTGCCGTTGGAGACAAAATTGGCAAACAATAACGAATTTGTAAAATTGAAGGGATAAGAAGTGATACTAATAGGCTTTCCAAGATCATTCTTTGAGCAACTGACAAAGTTAATCGGTTGGTACTGGAAAGAATTTTCTCGGTAGAACTCTGAATTATTTGTAATATGAAATTTCAAAACCGATAATTGAATATTTCGGGGATTCTTAACATCATGGGGATTGAACCTGAATCCAGTTGATCTAAAGTAATTCAAATATTCAAGTAAATCAGGATCCAAAATGTTATGCTGGGTACTGGTAACTGCTTGATACCATTTCACCAGATTATCACTAGCTCCAGAACTAATTAGGATTTTGTAATTGGATATGTCGGGTAGGGTATTGATAGTGACTACAAAGTCCAGGATGTAGTTTGAGTTTTCACCTCTCAAAATTAGATGAATACCAGAATTTGCATAAGATTCCTCTCCCACAAACCGAATAGACACTGGTAAGTGATACCACAGATAGCCCATGAAAGAGAAGTTGTCGATAAGAATAATTCTCTGGGGTAAATGATAAGATCCTCGGTTCCTGTACATAATAATATTTGTCATTCTTGTTGGGACGGTATTACTACTGGCGACAACAAAAATACTGATAGATTCAGTTCCTTTCAGATAAACTTCAAAAAGAAAATCGGAAACAACACTTTAAGCAACATTCATTGTCACAGCACTTATTTAAATCCACTCAAACAACGTATATGGACGCCGGTAAACAAGCGAAAGAAGTCCCTGGACCAAAATATGCAGAATTTATTTTGTCACGTGACTGAATCAAGACACGTAATTAACACATCGATTTTTTCTTTAATTCAACGTGTATGCGTTTTAGTTAGTGTCGAAAGATGAGGTTATTGATAGGGTTAATATCATTCCTTGGGTGTTTCTTACTTGTTCAAGGTAAAGACTACTACCAGATCCTAGGTGTGGATAAAAATGCCAATGAGAAACAGATTAAAAGTGCTTACAAGCAAATGAGTCTCAAATATCATCCTGATAAGAACCCTGGCAACGAAGAAGCACACGAGAAGTTCTTGGAAGTCGGTGAAGCGTATGAAGTTTTGAGTGATAGCACTAAGAAGCGGAATTATGACCAGTTTGGTAACCCAGATGGCCAAGGACAGCAATTCGAATTTGGTAATATGTTTAATCAATTTTTTGGTGGGGGACACGGTGGGCATCCTGGTCACCAAAGGGGAGCAAATTCTCAACTAAATTTGAATATTCCACTTTCCGATTTTTATAATGGAAACATGTTAGAGTTTGATGTGGAGATGATAAATATTTGTGAGGAGTGTAATGGTTCCGGATCTGAGGATGGGGAGTCGCACAAGTGTACCAAATGTCATGGAAGTGGACACATAATGGTAACGAGACAATTGGCTCCTGGAATGATTCAACAGATCAATATGGCATGTGACCAGTGCGGAGGAAAAGGCAATGAGATCAAGCACAAATGTAAGCATTGTGGTGGACAGGGATGCAGACAAGGAAAGAGACATTACGACGTGCGGGTGAGACCCGGTCAGGAGCGTGGATCCAATATCATATTGCAAGGAGAAGGTGACAAAAGACCAGGGATAGTGCCGGGTGACTTAATTGTTGTTTTTAATGAGGAGTTTGCCAAAAGTTGGGGATACAGACGAGTCAATGACAATTTGTACCGTACCGAAGTTTTAAGTTTAAATGAGTCTTTGAGAGGTGGCTGGGAGCGAAATATTAAATTCTTCGGGGAGGATGACGATACAGTTAATTTGAGCCGTAAAGAAGGGGAAATCGTTTTGGATGGGGAGATAGAAGTGCTTAAAGGAATGGGGATGCCTAAAGATGTCGAGCATCATGACGATGAATATGGTGACTTGTATATTGAGTATAGAGTTGTGTTTCCAGGTGGCAAATCTGAAGCTGCAAAACTTGAACATGATGAGCTATAGGAGCTTAGTTCGAAGAGACACAAAATAAATATTAGAAATCAAACAAAGACAAAAGAAATAGTAATCAACAAGAAATTTGAAGCGTTGTGCAGCAACTTAGTTGAACTGCGAATCATACCAGATTTCTTTGTACAAAAATGTTAATCTAGTGCCGGAAACTGACTTACTTCTTTATAATTGAAGTATCTGCAACACAGGTCCCGAGTCTCGCATGAGTGACATTTTCCCGCGTCCCCCGCGTAATTTAGTCTATAAATTTCCGAGGCTCGTAACTAAGGCGGTCAAGGTCCACACAAGAAACCCTCGAAAAAGAAACGCTTAGAAAAAACGGCGGGGAAAAAAACCCATACGATAAATATGGGGGAATTCCTTTGAATCATGACGGAAGAAATTTTTTTAGAAACAAGGTACTGATTTATTCAAAACTAATGGCCACAACAACAGTACCGACATCTCTGAAATCGGTAGGAGGCAACGAAGAGGCGTGGCATCACATCGTAAGGAGTTTTGACTACGATGATGAAACAGAATCCATTATATCTGAACGGTTCGAGGATGATGATGAGGAAGAGGAAGATCTTGGCTTTTTACTTCGGCTCAAACAACTTAAAGCAATGTTGCCAGCTTTATTCAACAACAAAACACATGTACAAGTGCTAACCCAGTACTTTTCAAATGAGATTTTCTACGCCAATAATCTTGTCAACCTTACTGAGACTTTCCTAAACTTTGAATTTAGTTCATTTTCATCCACTCGTGTTTTGTTCCCGGTCTGTTTTGATAACCAGGGTCCTATAAATGAGACACTAAACAGCTTGGTTTTATATAAGCTCAATAATCTCGGACAGCAAGTAGATAGCCTTGTTGCAATTATCAAAAATTTCAACTGTGAAATAACAGCAGCTGTGGCAAATTTTGCCGACGACAAGCTGGACTTGTCAACTCTTCAGATGGCCAAGGCAACTTTTGAGACCCTTATCGACAAATACTTGGGTGATCATCTCAACTTAGTCATCGATACAATCATCAATCTTTTGTACGACTACAACTTATTGATGGAAAATAATCATGAATTTGTCCTGTTTCAGAATCACGCGTTTGCTGATGCCATACTGGAACACTACGATGCTATTGAGAGCACACTAAAAATACAGAAAAATATTACTCAAGACGATATCAGCGTCTTTATCAAATTTATAGAATCCAGATTCATCAAAAATGATCATTACAGGAAATACATCGGGGAACTTTTACATTTTATAGAAACTTAGTTACAGGAAGAAAAAGAAAACTATAAAAAATATATATATATATATAGTAAAGCTTAGATAATCAGATTTAACCTTCATTACTAGTGAATTGTTTCAACAGCTTTATTAGTGCAAAGTCTCAAATGTCCAGACAAAGGATTACTGTGTTCAATCCAACCAAATCTCAGGATGGCATAATAGCTAACATCGATAGGCAGCATATCACCATTAACCCCACCACTGACGACTTTTTTGTTGAGAGCGTTCTAAAGGTGCCCCAGTCAGTTGTTGCCTTGAACAAACAGTTTCCACACATCAAAAGTTTACGTGTTCAATCAAAACTTGATGACGAAAACCATCCCGTTTTTAACTACCACTTCAGCAGAGGTACCAACGCTTATGTTACCCAGCAGGTTTACAATGATGCCCAAGAAGAAGAGGCCGAGTTCGTCCAAGAGCTTTCTAGGTTTGTTCGTGAGTTTTTAGGCTGGTCCGAATTTGGCCCCAGATGGATCAGAACTGTCAACTCTTATTACGTACACACTACCCGCCCTGTCCACTTAAATGTTTTTCTTGTAGGAGAAGCAGTCGAAGAAGCTATATTGCCAGATTCGACGACGCTTGACCTCATTTACGATTTTGAGAAGGGAATTTCTATCAAGCAATTAGTATCCTTGCCCCAAAAAGAGTCGACTTTTTCTACTACCAAATCTATTAATAGGGAGGTAGGATTATTCATGCTTGATCTGCAGATCAGCTCCAGAGATGACTTAGTTTTATCTGGATTGCGGGTATTGCTACCTTGGCTGACCAGCAAGGAGGCAGAGGATGAAGAGTATCGTTTTAAGACCATGTTCCACATTAAACCAAGGCATCGCTACGTTTCAGAAATTCATACCGAACTTATTGAAGCGGGTCTTCATCCTGTTATGACCACTAGATTCAAAGAAAATCAAGTCAGTTATCCAATTGATGATGATGTCTTGCAGTGTAAGTTATACTACTATCTTAATGTTGATAGATCATTTATCTTCGACAAGTACCAGTCAGTCCCTGACGAAAGCAGTCTTGTTTTCTCGTTTGGAAACTCCGATTTGGAACTCCCCGAATACAAAGTAAATGAATGGGGTAACGAAATCCTACTTGAATTTGATAAATTGCCAGCAGAGTACCTCAACTTAACTTTGCATGCTCGGTATCAAACCCCCAACAACAAGTCTGGGTTTACTGTGGTCTCAAATTCTTTACCGATAATCTTTTACGGGTGTGATGTAAGAGACCATTCTTTGTTGAGCACCTCTCCATTTGATAGCAGACATAATATTGGAGGTAATTATGAATTACTATTTACCAACGATACGGTATTCTACCATTTCAAGCACGACGATACTTCTCTGGCATCAGTTCCAATACCCCATGGCACTTCATCATATGAATCAGTATATGCCATCACCACTGCAGCTGTCTTGGTTGGTTTTGTAATGATTGTCTACAAATTGATAAAGACACTTGCCAAGAGAAGAACAGCTGCCAACGAGTTGAGCGATAAGAAGAAAAAGTAGATTATTGGCACATATTGACTTCTATAAAAATGCAATCCGTCTAGTTAGTTTTCCAGATCTTGGCAGAGTAGTGCTTAACAAATGCCAAAGGATCTTCAATCTTACCATCCTTTGGAATTTCAATTTCTGATGCAAACGAATGGATAGGCAACACCAAGATATCACTAACCAATTTGGGAATTTCCAACGCGTGGAATTCTTTCCAAGTTATCTTCTGATAAATCGAACTTTGAATGTAATCATTAAAGTAATACATGATGACATCGGTCCACTTACCTGCGCCGGTCCATTTTGAGATATCCAAGATTCTTTGGTTACTAGCACCAGTTAAATCAAGGACACCCTGTGATTTCTTGTTTAATGTTTCTTCGACAATCTTGGCGATAACTTCACGTAAAATTGGATGACCAGGTTTTGCTTGAAGTACAAACTGACAGAACTGTAACCTTCTGGCAGTTTCCTTTCTCCAATTCTGGGAGTTAGAGTCAGTTTCAATACTGATGATCATTCCTAATTCACTAGGACTAACATTTTCTGGTATCCAGTTAGGGATGGGTTGTAATGGGTATGTATCTATATCGGCATAGACACCACCTTTGGCATATAGGATCAAGTAACGAAAGAAGTCCATTCTTAAGATCACTTCAGGTAAGCTTTCGTAAGTCTCAATAATCTCGGGAATCTGATGGTACAAGTATTTGATCATGGTTTGAGCGGTGTCATCATTGAATAATTCATGAACGAATCCAGGATTCTTCCAAGCCCACTGAGATTCACCTTCACGAAACTTCTCATCGAAACGCTCATCATTCAAACCATGCTTCCAAGTCTGCCAAATATAGGCAGGGAACTTAACACTTGGGTCGTATGGGTACAAATAAACCAATTTGTCTCTTAATGAAGCTTCAGGAGGTGGATGTCTCATAGCCTTAAGCTCTCTCAAGATAATTTCGTTTTGCTTCTCCAAGGAAAGCAAGCGTTCTTCTTGATTCTGAAATAACTTATCCAATCTATTAACTAATTCATCTTGTTTCTTTTCATTCTCGTTGTAGATTAAGTTGGATAAGCCCAAGATGTTGTCGTTGGACATGTTTTGCAATACCTCTTGGATATTCTTGGCTGAACTCTTGGATCCAGAGAGTCGGCCAATAAGTATTATGACCACTATTATCACCACAGTGATGATTACAGGGCTTCGTTTCTTACTGTAGTAATTAGCCATGCTGGGAACCTTGATTTGTTGACAAAAAAATTCGCACTTAAATTAGATGCCAAATATCACAGTTGAAGTGTTTTTTTTTTTAAAGAAACATAGTTGGAATGTCGCGTCCCCTATATGGAGGGGCAGTTGTCACTAATATCAACTACAAGAATGTGGTAGATGTATCTCAAATTCGTCAGATTCCAGATACTCAAGAAGTTTTTATTCTTGAAGGTCTTGGTGATGCTCATTTTGATCGGTCGGTGATTTTTGACTTATTGGAACAGGTTGATGCCAATGACTATGAAGAGGCTATTCTGACACATTTAGAAGATTTGTTTGAAGGACAAGCTGTCAAGAACCAACTGGTGGAATGTCTTTCCAAAACCATCGATGGAAAACAAAACGTTGACCATTATTTGAGCTTTGTGCTTGTGGATAATGACCGTCGTGACGCCAAAGACATCAATGCACCAGCTTGTATTTTAACATTAATCAGTTTGATGCGACTCGATACAGTCGAAACTGATATCCTAATCACTATGAATGTACCTTTAGCCGAAAAGACCGATTACACTACAATATTAGAAGGAATAGAGGGTAAGGGCCCTGCTAAACCAGCAGTCAGGGACAATTATACATTATTTAAACAAATATGTTTGGATTATACAATCAATGATTGGGGATTGTTTGTGTGAGCGTCAAGTTTCATAAAATTGGTAGTGATTTGTGGTAACATAAAAGGGCATTATACTAACGCTTCAACCAGATTTACTAATACATTCGGTAATCTTTGTATCGTGTAGTAGGTAGCCAATAATGCCACCAGGAACATAATAAGGTTTAACACTGCAAACTCTCCTGTCGTCAAGAGGGGAAGTGCAGTGTTGTAGTAGTATACGTTGTAGACTCTTTTACATTTCAGTAATAAAAGCAGCATATTAGAAGGATAAGTATTAGATTGGATGAAACGATTGTTTGCCAATATTATCAGGAAACTCGAGCAATTATATAGGCATCGCAGTAACCGGACCTGCAATCATCAGTTATGGCCGAATATTCCGGAGAACTTAATTTTTTGTGGTGCCAAATATTATGAAACTAACGTCTCGGATGTCAGTTCCGGCAACAAAAAAAAGCACGAGCACTGTTCGCTATAGTATTGTCTTCGTAACAAGTATTGTTGTATGCAACAGCTAAATCATGGGGTGTAAGCAGAAGTATAATCTTGGACAGAAAAGAGTCCTTCGTGAGGGCTCTTTTGACCTTCCGCATAAAAATAACTTCGTTACTAATAATAAACCATCGTCCATGCTGCGAAGTAAGTATGATTTCCAATTTAGTATATTTCTGCTTTAGGTCACTTGTTTTGGTCTTTATGTCATCCCAGAAAAATATTTTCTGCGTAGGTGCAGAGAGCAAGCGGCTGGGATCCAAGATTGCTTTATTGTATGTTAAGGGTTTGAAATGTTTGTTATGGTTCCAGGCAATTATCCAGCGCCTTGTGTTAAATTGAATACAGTAATCTGCAATATTTCTTATCTCCTTTTGGTGGAGATATGTTTTGATAATTGCCAAGTGTTTGTAAATGCCGACTTGGCAACTAAACCAACACCCGGCATACCATTTGTTTGTTACTATGCTCTGGTCGATATACTTTTTAATAAATGCAACCTCACCTCCTGTATAATAAAGTTCGTTAGGTGACAGAACTAACTCGTTATCTTTAGGGGTCATCTTGTTCCTTTCAAGGAGTCGAAGCTCATGGAAATCCTTGTAAAAGGGCGGGTTGCATACAGCATACCGTATGGGCTTGGAAACCTCCGGAAGTATAGTCTCACAGGAATCTATTTTCTTCAACTCAATCATTTCAAGACCATTTTCTCTAATAATACTTTCCGCATGCTGGTAGGATTCCGCATTTACCTCCGTTGCTACAACCTTTGTCGCATTAAAAGTATTTTTTCCCATGATGATTGCATAAATAGCTGAAGAACCTGTACCAATATCCATGACCCATCGGTCATCATTGGTATCCCCACGCACCAAGTCTGTTGTAACCGCCAAACATTGCTCCACTATTTTGATATACTCCACCCGATTATTGAACCTAGGGCACAACCTTGTTCTATCCAACTTATAGTGCTCAAGTCCAAACAGATGTTTTACAAGAGCTTCAGTAATGTCATACTGACTCTCAGCTGTAGAAAAATCGTACACAGGCAGTCCATCGGCTTTACGTTTCTTATAATGCTTAAGAAGATATGGATACTTCTGGACTATCTCTTCGATATTCATACCAGGGGGTGTGGGATCTATCAACACTACTGTTCTGACTTTTTTTTTTCTCGATATTGTCTCTTTTTATCCCGTTGGAAAATCTATATTTTCTTTGTCCCTATATGTCTACATGTAGCCTCTTATTGATTGGAAAATAAGATCCGCTGTTGCTTCTTCATCTGCTTCATTTTCTTCTTATCAACAATAGGAATTGAAAGATTATCGTCTACTGGTTCTTGTGTTGGCTCAACAATTCCCCACCTGCTGGGATCGGCCACTTGTACTGGATTAACCCGTGGTATTATTTTCTTGGTAGATTTCTTTTCCAATGCAGGAAATTTGGTTAAGTTCACACTTGAACTTTCTCTCGAAATATCCCTTGACGTCCCTGCTGACGCTGGAGAAGAAGTAACAGGCGACCGGCCTCCTAAAGTAGACAATGGACTCGAATTCGGATTCGGATTCTTGTTGATGTTATCAAGATATGTTGGTTTGTAATCAGGTGATGCTTGTGAACTGTTAAGCTTGGGCTTTGGAGGTGCAATGATTTTCTTGATTGTAGTATACCTAATTGCTTGTTGTTGAACAGAAGGTTTAACCAGCTTTTTAGCCTTTGCCAACACAGGGAAGTTGTCTTCTCTCAGACGAGATACTGAACCGTTGCCTTTGACCCAGGAGTTGGAGTTGAAGGCTTTCCCATTACCCAAGGCTGGGAACTTAATTTGTTCATCTTTGAGTTTCAAGTCGCTTAAGATAGGAACCAAAGTTTTATGTAAATCTGAAGAAGGGGGAAAAAATTCCATAAACTCTTTAACCAAGAAGCCTAATTCCTGCGCCGACTGATGTTTAAATAACTGGCGGTAAGAGTCGAGGAATTCTCGTGAATCGATTTTCTTTGATTTAAAAGAATTGTTGATACTGTTGAAAAGGGAAAATTCCTCTGAGCTATAATTCAAATAGTGTCTAGCTCTTTCTTCAAACCGCTTCTTTTTCACCTCAGGAGAATCGTGGTCTTCTTCTTGTTCTCCCACAATATTACTCCGTCTTGAAGATGACGATTCAAAGGTGGACAATTGGGAAAAATGTCTTGAACCAATAACAACTCGTTGGCCATTGGACAAGCCACCATGCTCCTTCAACGTATGTGCTGTTAAATCCAATTCTTCTCTAAAAACTACGAATCTCTTCTCAACGCATATTGGCACGGTACAGACATAATGATCTCTTTTGAAGTGACTGTACAAAGAGTCATAGTTTCTGTAGTAATCTGCCGTCTTTGGTGTATACTGATCGCAGATGTAGCATCTTTCGTGGTTATGTCTGATATGCACATTCAACTCATCTATCGAGTAGAATCTCTTTCCATGACAATGCTTACATTCAGGGTGGCCAGAAAACCCTGACTCAGTCCCGTCACCTTCAATTTGGTGCTTGAGAAGTTGCTTATGCGTGTGGAGTGGCAATTCACTCACAAATGCCTTCTTGTTTTTTGAACAGATCATACAATAAAATTTGCTATGATCTACCTTAACATGTTCAGCCAATTGCTTAAAAGTGTCAAACACCTTATCACAGGAAGTACAACCATTGGACAACAATGCAAGAGTATCTTCGTAAATATTGTCTTTTGTAAATTCGATACTGTATTTAGCATCGAACTTAATAAAGTCGCCCAGTGAAAAGTCATCAAACACTTTGGTAATTTCATCAGTAAATACCACCTTTTCATTCTCACTACGGCATATCAAACAAGTCTTCTTTTCAAATAATGCCCGCTGCCTCAAAGTACATTTGTGACAAGTAGTGTGATTGCAAGGGGTCATTGCTGCGTATTCAATCCTGTTTGCACAAATGATACATTGTTCATGTTCCTCCATTTCTGTTTCTTCCACAGACGGGCTGTTGGACGCCGCTGAAAGTGACTTTTCACTTAGAGCATTGCGATTTTGCAGACATCCACGTTTTCCAGTTCCAGCACGACCACTCCGAGAGCCTCTAGATTTCTTTACAGGCTCGTTCATTATGATATTCTAAATTAACAGGAGTCTTTTTAAAAGCTCAGATACAATTCCAACTCTGCTGAGTAAATCAGAATGACTCTTGAGTGTGAAGTTTTTGACATTTTTGTGCGCAGCACGTAGAAAACATTTCAAAGGAGACTATATTATTTTGCAGGTTCAGTCCAGAACTTTGAGAAGATGTTTAACGTTAGTGCCAGTCTAAATGTCTCGAGGTTACTATATAACCCTTCTTTATGTCTTCCACATCTTACTGTAAAGTCATTTGATCAAATTCCAATTCCATTTACTATTCAAGGTCATCCTACTACCAAAATCAAAGGTGTAGTGTTAGATAAGGACAACTGTTTTGCAAAGGATCATGACGATAAGGTATGGCCGGCTTACTCAGATACATGGAAAAGATTACAGGAGGTATATCCAAAAGAGCAGTTACTTATTGTTAGCAATTCAGCAGGGACAAACGACGATATTAACTACGAGCAAGCCCACAAGTTGGAGCGAGACACTGGCGTCACTGTATTGAGACACCCAACAAAGAAACCAGGTTGCTTCAACGAAATTCAAGCCTATTTCAACGCATTGGATATTAAACCACACGAAATCATAGTAGTAGGCGATAGGCTATTCACTGATATGTTAATGGCTAATATGATGGGCAGTTGGGGCTTATGGTTGAGTGAGGGCGTCGAAGAATCGCAAAAAATCTTTCCTAAACTTGAAAGATCGCTTTATGCCCAATTAGTAACCAGTAGATCAAAATCTCCCTACGAACCACCAATTCCGAAAAGTGCAGATTAAACTTTTTTTTGCAGCTACAAATTTGCAAGTTGTTTAGCAATACGAATAGAGTACTATTTATTTATTACCAAGAGTTGATTACAGTTGGACTCTTATTAGTTACTTTTGCATAAATTATTGCACAAGTTGCAAACTAAGGATCTTCACGAATAAACAAAAATATATCTTGTTGTCAAGATGTTTTCTATATAACTAATATCTCTATGTTGGGTTGGATTATCAAAGGTCATTGAACGGTTTATATTCAAAGAATTGCTTATAATCGACTTTAACAAATATCAATCCCAATCCTTTATGCCCAAACCTGTAATTGTTCATAATAGTCAACCCTTTTACCTTCTGATTTATCTAAAACTTGAACAACCGAGTAACGAACATCATCTACCATAACTGGGCTGCCGCAGGTGACAAAAATAACTGATCCGGTTGATTGCATGGTCTCGGTCAATACAAGGTGTTCCACATCAGGCCTGCCTTCAAAGAAAGTGATATGGCTCAATTCTGACTGAATTGCACCAATAATATCACTCTGTTTACTTGAAACGATGTCAGAAAACTTCTCAAGCTCTTTTTCACTTTTGTCATTGTCATCGCTAGCAGTAGTCGTATTCCTAAATTCGATATCGTCCATACTCACATCAGAACTAGGTCTTGTAACGTAGATGGTAGTCTCAATTCTAGTATCTTTTAGTGCTGCCAATTCCCTGTAAAACCAAAGCAAAGAACTATAGTTTCTAACAACCCATACCAATTTCAAGGACTGTTTTATATTATGCGGTGATCTCCTTGCCAAATCAAGGATTTCGGAATAAATACCTGGGATTCCATTACCACCGGCAATAAAAACACCAGTTCTGTAACTTTTAGCCGGAGATGTAGTCCCATAGGGACCTTCTAAGGAAACCCTGATTTGTGCAGTCCTTCCAGGATGTTGCTGTAAATATTGATATAAGCCATGTGTTACACCACCTTTGACTCTGGCATAAATAGTGACTTTATCCGATTCATCACTTTCGGTGAATGTAAATGGATGAGATTGCCAAAAGCAACTGGGCCTCAAAAAGTGCACGTAAGCAAACCCCCCTGGAGTAGCTCTCCAATACGAGGGCTTGGGAACCGTTACTCTCAAGGTTTCGTTTGCTAACAATGTGACCTCAGCTTTTGGAATTCCAAACGACCATAATCTGCCAACTCTGATAAGAACATTAAGTACCCATACAGCAGCAGAAGCATAGAAGAATTGTGCATAACCCAAAATATCGCAATGTAGCCAGCATCCGGCAAGGTAGATTGCTCCGAGAACATAGTGAATAAGAAGGAAAGTTTCATAATATTTCCTTCTCAAATACATCATTCCTTGAACCAACATTATTCCTGCAGTAACAGTTGCGATAGTACCCCAGATTATATATGTTTCGGCCATCTCTGTCGCGTAGTCACCCTCACAAAGGAAAGTTATCACAAAACCAATCGTGTGGATTATAATCAAAATAAAAGTGATTCTCGCAATCCAGCGATGGTAAGTGACAAATGTTGCGAATTCCCAATTGGTGAAAAATTGCAAAAAATTGTTTCTACCTCCAACCAAGAGCAACAATGGGGTTAAGAATGAAGCTAATATTCCTGTTCTATCAGCAACGTAGCGTGCTAAGGCCTCTTTTTTTGACAGGAATAAAGTATTATTATCCGTTGTCAGAATCTGAGCGGCCGAGCTAGCAATTGTTAAACCAACAAAACCTAATATGACCAAGGACTCAAATCTTGATGGGATTAATCCCAGAAAGTAATGCAAGAGATTCATCTCCTGATTTTTCTTCCTTCCTATTAATGCTGGCAAAGTGACATGCTTTCTCCAAACATTGGAAATAGGACCAGCAAAGAATTGGACAACTCCAGGACAAAGAATCTGCATCCAATTTGTAATCGATGCAACAAGAAATACAACACCAAAGTAGCCCAAAAGACCACCGCCATAATATACTGACCAGTCATAATTACCTAAAAATTCATAATAGGCCACCATGGTGTGTAAAGCGTAAGTCTCATTGATTTTCACAGGAACGCTAACAGGAATTGTTTTATTGAAGTTTGGGATATTCTCAGAAGAAATAGCATTTATCGTATAGTTGACATACGCTTCTTGAAATTCAACCACAGTATATGTGGTATTATATTCCTTATTACAAGTGTCCAAAAATATTTTGATGAGTTCTGATGTGTTTCTGTTGCCAATGGCCATACATCCAGCAAATGACGCAAAATAATCTGAGTTGAAGCAACCACATTTAGCCCCAAGATATACCTCTTTGTCAGAATTTTCGCAAAATGTTGCCGTGTTATCAAGAGTATATTGACATGCGTAATAGGCTCTCCAAGCTGGTCCATAAATATGAAAAGACTCTGATGCTACTGCCAAGTTAACCAAGTAGAGAACTACTGCAAAGAATAGCATGTTCAGGATATTTTGATTAATTGAATTTAACTTGAAATTCGGGAATATGCCAGTTAAATATACTGGGGCAATCTTCTTCGCCTTAATTGTAATTATTTTGAAGTTTATGTTAGACGGGAGAATGGGATTATGAGGGTCCTCCTCCGATTCAAACTTAAGGAAGTGGTACTAATAAATTTTAAAAAAATAATTAGCATTGCGGAATATAACACCTGTGGTTGGATGTAATGTGCATGTATAGTCGAGGCATATAGAGTTCTTATATCAAATTTCAGAAGAGTTCACATCTATTTTGTTCAGCTCATAGCCAGAACAATATAACAATACATAGACAAAGCACATATCCATTACTACCTTCGATAATTTAAAGAGACCCCCAAACTTGAATGGACACTCGGATGCCCTGTGTATTTTTTTATTGGAAAATTAAATAATTTTTTTAGAGTAAGTTCATTTAATAAAGTTTTCAAACCGAACTTTTGCCCTATCCATCAGAATAGTTTATAGTAACTGAACAATTGGATTTAAAATGCTGAATTGAAATAACTACTCAATACTTACAGGGTGCTTTCTCAAATTTTTCAGACCTGTCACCTTATATTCCAAGTGTCAAAACTGATCTCTTGACTGAGGATGGTGGAGAATTTACGAATTTTTTTTCAAATTTCTGGGCAGAACCTAATTTTTGACCCAATCACTGATGCGATCAGATAAAAAACTAAGCCACCGCTCATAACCAAAATTGGTATGTCACAACTTTGAAGTGCGATCCCGGTGGTAACCCTGAAACTGGTATCTCTCGCTTGATCTAAGTTCTAGCAGATGGTGCCCTTCTCAATTAGAGAATGTATTGCTCTCAGTTATGAACTAGTTATTCCACCTCTTCAAGTTAAACTATTTTAAACGAAGAGCTGAACAATATGAGCGTGTTCCAGAGATAACACAAGATGCGGGTGAACCTTAAACTAAATTTCATTTCTTATCCCCTAACCTACGTTTAAGCCGTTTCCGCTTCCTACATATAAAAAAATAATATAATAATTAAACAAATATTTTGAATTAAAAGTATGCCATCCACAAAGTGTCTGCGGCGGCTAAATTTCTTGGGTTGACTGCTTGTGAGATCAACTCCAATACGTTTTGTGTTGCAACTGAAGAGCCAGATGAAATATGACCCATTGAAACAACTCTTTTAATAATAAGGTCGACGTTAATACGTACAATTTCCCGCAATTGCTTGTCTTGAGGAATTGGACGAGGAGGGTCTTGTTGAGAGCACCATGAAATCACTTCATCACGAACAAACAAAGTCAAGTATTGCTCCAAATCAGATTCAGGTTCAGTCAATGCCCTGGCAATGCACAAGACATAAACAGATAAAATACCTTCCAAACTTGTCTCACCAATTAACTTCTGAATATTAGGTGTCAACCGGAATGGAACCATTTCTGCATTATAAAACAACGGAGCTGGCCTTCCTTGAGGATTATCAATCAATGCAGTCTTACTGGCAATCTTACAAGGTAACATATCCGAAGTCCATACTTTACCAGATCCTTTGTTCACATGAATTTTCTGTGGTTGTCTAGTGTTCACACACATCATATATGTAGTGAAAATGAACGACGCATACTGCGATGTAAATTGCTCTCTGAAAAGCCAGAAATCTTCAAATTGTGGGAACAACTCGATAAAATAGTTCTTCAATACTGTTGAAGGGACTAATAATGACTGAATAGCACTCAAAATTTCAACTCTGATACTCATGATATCAGGTTTTGGCAAACGTTGATCAAAGGCAGCTCTCAACTTCTCAATCGTATAAATAAAAGGTTCATCGCGGCTTTTTCCATTTCGAAGACAGAAATCTTCATAAACCTTTTGCATCGTTATATCTCTAGTGTCATCATTGATTATTCGGATGTGGGGCGACAAAGGAACAGCAATTGGCAATGTGAATTGAATGTTCCGACGACGAGTTTCAACCTTTCTTGAAATAGTGTCATTGAAAATACGGAAAATTTGGAAAACACTTTCCTCCCTACGGCAATGCCGAGCAGCAGGGAATTGCACCGCAAATGTATGTAAACTTCCATCGTGACAACGAATCTTTAATCTCTTGTAGCAAGCGTTAGTACCACGAGCAAGGTCAATAGTTGGTAAGAATCTCTCAATCTTCACAAAATGACTATTGTTGTCCTTGTTTAATAAGTACTGACCAGGAACCTCAATATCTTCAAATTTCTGGTGATGGAATTCACTCAAATGTGGACACAAATTCTCAAGGTTTACCTCAGAAAATCTTCTATCCAACTTATCTTCCAATCTATCTCTCCATTTCCGTAACTTAGTTATGTAAGTTTCCAAGTTTGGCTTTCCGATGACAAGATCCTTTTCAAACTCAGCTCTGATTTGCTTAGGGAGTACAGTCTCAGCAAATCTTGTGATATTAGCTTCTGTTACCGGTGGTAACTTGGCATCATCTCTAGGGTTTCCAAGTCGGTTCAAATATTGAACCCCATCGTTTAGTAAAGCGACACCAAGTCTATAAGCATCCTCGTCAGCAGTACATTTAAATCTCAGATTAATCTGATCAACAAGTGATTCCAAAGAGAGGGCCAATAATGGATAGGCCGTTTTCAAAATACCCATAATTTCTTCCACGTGCTCCAAAGATTGACGAATAGTTGTTGAGATACTAGTCTTTCCGTGTTGTGCCAGAGGATTGGTGGCCGAGGAAGGCATCCCACTTGATTGTGGGCTATTCTTGGTCTCATTATTTTGAATCTTTTCGTCAACTTTGCCATTGTTTTCTTCCTTACTACCTTGATTTGAAGAATCATCATTTTCTACTTTCTTTTCAGTTTCATGGTTAGAGTCGGCACTCTTATTGGCCTTGGCAGCCTGTTGACGTGATAATTCTAGAGCTTGGCGTTGCTGGGCAGCAAAATCTTCCTTTGTTGTTCTGAGCTGGAAATGTAAGGCTTGTGGATAACTCTTTGCAATACGAACAAGAACCTGTCTAGCCAACTTGGCTTCCTTGTGTGATAAAGACGTTAAAAGTTGAGGTATAAACGTAATCCAGTACCAAACCGGTACCTCGCCTCGGAAGTTTTCAAAAGCTTGTGCTAACGTACCGGAAGCATCGTCCAAGCTAATAAGCCAAAGAATACGAGCCAATAACTTTCTAGTTTTACCATTTTTGTATAACCCGGCAGCCTGTAAGTAACAACTGATTGCATTATTGGCGTATACCATATCATTGGGATTCTCCTTAAAACGACGATCGTTGAACATACCCCACTCTGCCCAAGCTTTCGGCAAGTTGAGATCAATTTGTACGGAAGTAGCAAATGCTTTATTTGCCTCATCCATTTGATTCAACTTATTCAAGAACATACCCTTTAGGGTAAAGAACTCTGCCTTTTGTTGAGTGGCAAAATAAACCAAGTTTGTGTTGCTGATAACATCAAGACCAGTGTTGAGCTCATTGGAATTTTGGTAATGGCATTTGACCTGTTCCTTCAATTTTAAGAAGGCTTCTTGAATTTCAATATTTGGAAGTTGATAAATTCTGGTTAATTCTTTGATACAAACATCTGCCATATTATGTTTTCTCGCAACATGAGCAAATCTATTGATAACCCATGCAATTTCATGAAAACCGCGATAAGCATATGAATTGGCATTGCCACCTGAATTAGACTGTTGCAAGATAGGAATAAATGGCATGTAAACTTTATTGATAACTTGGAATGCATGTTGACGCCACGTAACTAAGTCGTTCCAAATATTGATATCATCCCAAGTGTTGGGTAATCTTTCACGCCAAACCTGCAATACTCTCTTAAGCTCTTGAGATTTAACGTCCAAGTTCTGGGCGTTCGTGTTTACAAGGCTTGCATAGACCTGACTTGCTTCCATGAACTCAACATACTGCTGAAAGGTATGTAATAGAGGAATATGAGCGTTGTTAAATCTTTGTGGAAGGCCATGCCATTTTCTCAATGCCAATTGAATCCCTTCATCGCATAATCTCGAGAGATCCTGCAATGTTTCTTTTTCTTGACCAAAACCTTGCAAGCATAAGAATGTTTCAAATACTTGTCTTCTAGGTGTTGGTACATCCATCACATTCTTCACTGTTTGATCCAATGTTTCCCTATCATTGTACCAATCTGCAACTCTCCAACCACATTCCAAAAGTAAATCAGAAAACCCTTCATGTCTTGCCAAATCGGTGAGAATATCCCAGTGTTGTAACTTTTCAGCACATAAAATCCAATGATCTTCCCAAAGAGCATATTCTGATTCTCCATAAGGCAATGCTCCACTGCGGGCCTTAATTTGAGCAGTCTCATACAATTGTTGTGCCTTATCCCAGAGACCAATCTGTTCATAGGATAAGGCGCTGATAGTTTCCGAATACTTTGCCCTTCTTCTCCACAAACCATAGAACATGTCATCTTCCTTCAATGTAGCATACAACTTAGCAAGGGCATCCTGAGTAATCTCATGAACATCTGCATTTCCATTCACAGATTGCTCTTCAATATTTTCAAGAATTTGAATACCTTGAGACCAGGAATTAAAGTTAGATGCAAGACACTCAACTGCGAATGGTGGTAACTGTAAATTATCACATCTGGCAATACCTTCCAACAATGATTGGACAACGTTTGGTCTACTATCGATTTGACGAGTATGGTAGTCTTTGGACAATAAAATAACCAAATAGCGTGTAAAGTCCAAGTGTTCAGAACGTGGAATCGAAGTAAAGGCAATAGGAAATATATTTGCCCATGCACGGTGAATAGTTTCACTGCTCTGATAGAACATGTCAACAAGTGGTTCAAGGATATCACCTGCTTTAACTTCACTAATCTTTTTCAAAAATTCGCTGTGATTGTGCAAAAGGTTCTGTAAATCTTTGTTCTCGGAATCAATATCCATGTTTCCTTCTGTTGGAATAGGAAGTGTAGCTAGTGCGGTCAACTTGGATTCTAGGTCGACTAACTCAATCTTCTTCTCAAAATTAAATGAACCATAAAGAAGTTGCAATGCTTGGTTCAACCAAGGGTAATCAGCTAAGAATTCCCAGTTCTGTTCTCGAATGACATAGTATAATCTCTTATTTATGTCTTTCTCAAGGCTATTATTCAAAATAGACATCAATTTACGCCTAATAGTGACGTCTGCAGATCTAGTACCAACTAGGAATGGTTGCTCCATACGAACAGTTAACTCTGTGCAACTAAAAGTATCATCTTCAAAAATGTCGACGATAATCTTATAGAACTCTTTGGACAAGGTAGGTTCTCCTCTGATTTCAAATACCATCATTTTCGCCAAGATTGCAGCCTTTTCCTTAGTCGTGGGGAATAAGTCGGTTCTTGAGAATACCCAACTCTTCACTATTTTAATAATCTTCTCAAGAGTATCCTTATCCAAGGAGCGCTCAATTAATTGAGCCAATAATGACAAAAAGATCCGTCTTTGATCTCCTAAATTTGAAATTCTCATCGATGACAAATTAAGGATTCTTTCCAATAGTTTAGTTGTCATCTTTGCCTCATACTCAGAGTTGGAACTATCTTTAGAAGACGACGATTGAGAACCTTGGTGGGTAATGGTAATATGGTCCTTGCATAGTTTGCTAAATGTTCGCATAATCAGAGGCAAGAGAGAATCAAGAATCGATGGCCTGTAGTTGGCCAAGGTCCATGACAAGGTAACACCCGCCGCAACTGAAGGCATATCGCCTAAATCTTCAGAGACCGTCGTGGACAACAAGGTAATAAATTCTTTGACACTGCCATCTTCTTCATCGTCATCCTCACCCTGTTTTTGATCATTGATAGCTTGAAGTATAATTCTCAAGACACGCTGCAATACTTCTTGGATATCGTGATTGTCTGACTTGATGCACTTTTCCAAAAGTTTATGGAGGTAAGCCAAGTTAGATAGTATCCAAGCTGACTGCTTCCACTCCAAAACAACACCTAAAACTTCCAACGCATTAAGGCAGTATCCCAATAAGTTTGATGAGTTCAAGTCGTTGGATAATAAAAACTTCTCAAAAAATGAAAGTTTGACAGAAACCTCAGCCCAATGCTTTGGACTTAACAAGTCATTCAAAATTCCCAACGCTTTCTGACCTAACTCACTTTCAGAAGCTCTTTGCGGACTGATACAAACATATCTGATCAAAAATGTGACACATGCTTCTCTTTGGCCGAATGAAATGCTATAGTTAGGGGAAGTGGTGAAGTCGCTATCCTTGGAAGTGTCCTCTTTAATTTCCTCTGGTGTAAGAGACTTGGCTTTTGTCTCCCACTTCAAAATGAGCTCCGCCAATTCAATTGCCAAGACTTGATTCTCTATAGCTGGATTAGCTAAAATGGTCAATTTGCCCATAGCAGTGATTATGTTAGAAATAAAATGTTCACGAGCATCAAAGAACAAGTCTGGGTGTTGTACAATGAACTGGTAGACATTTAACACCTGAGTGACATTAAATCCATCCTCGGATATTACACGACGGGGCCACTTAATCCAACTGTCTGGAGAGTCAGCATCTACCATCCTCTCTGACATCACTGGCGCTAATATATCTAATGCCTGTCTTGCTAAATGTCTGGAGTCAGTTTGGTGTGTTCGAAGCAAGGCAACAAAAACTTGAGTTGAAAGCTTTGCTGGAGTCTCAAAGGAAGAAATAAAGTAGGATGTTGTAACGTAAGCAACCTGCTTGGCAATGTTATCTTCTAATTTGATGTAGTTCCAACTAAACTTAATGATGTCCTTTCGTAAATCACTGATAAACTGGGCACACCATTTAAGGAGAATTGACGTCATCTCAAGCAAAGCATATCTGTAGTTATCAATTGTACCTGATGTGTGGTCTGTAATGATGTCCTTCGTAGATTTCCAAATATTCTCATTAATTTTATTCAACCATTCCGGGATCGATTCATTTTCAAAGAATGCATCTGCTTTACCCTTCATTTCAGCTTCGTAGATAATTATTGAGTTAAAAATCTTCTTGATGAAAAAGATCTTGGATTTGAGCTTAAAATCAGAGTCGCTAACAAAATCAATACACTTCGCCAAGTATGTCTCTCTGTAGCTGATATCCTCCGAACGAACTATAGTGTTAAAAATGTAATCCTCTAACTGATTCGGAATTGAAAGATTTAATTGAGAATGGCGATCCACAATTGTAAATATCATGTCAACTTCATCCCTGTTTTTCTCTAAGAAGTGAACCAAAATACTCTGAAACTTATCAATAGATTGTTCAGCTTGGAAGTGAGCAGAAGATATTAGTGGAGCTTCATTCTTAATTTTAACAATCTCCTCGATGATCTGAGAAAGGTTGAGTAATAATTCCTTCAAGCTATTTCCTGACCAATCGTCGTCATATTTCACAATAGATGCAAGAAGGTCAATAACATTTGCAAATTTAACTACCTTCGTTTCATCATTCGTTTCATTTTGAACGTTTTCAAAGATTTCGGATATTCTTTCCTTAGCCAGGTTACGAATCTTCTCGCAACCTTCCATACCTGCAATTGAGCCTAACATGTTACCCAACTTACGATTCTTGAAATTGGTAATGTAGTAATCAAGACAGTTGTCAGCAAATCTATTCAAGAATTTGGAAACTGGAAGTCTGAAAGGAGAATCTTGGTGACGATCTAAATGACCTTCCAAATACTGCAATGTATTAATGATCTCCTCCATGAATGTGTATGCTTTTGGCGGTAAAAGATGGAAAATATTCAAAACTGCCATTACAATTTGTACAGTATGGATATTCTCCAAATCCTGACCAGCAATTTGCCTCAAAGTGTTGATTTGGGCCCACGCCATCAAGTGATCTAATAACTTCCTTCCAATTTCAACTCTAAAGTAAGAAATTAACAATTCGAGCAATCTTGCAAGGGCTTCAATTCCTGACACTGTTAATTTCTTGTGGTCTGACAAGTTCATAAGCATTGGACGAAGACCATTTTGCAAAAGTTCCTTTGGAAGTTTGGCATTTTCCTGTAAGCTAGATTTTAAACCTAAATGAGCAGCATTGATAATCTCAGTAGATTTGTTACAAAGAGCCTTGAAGAACACACCCAATATACGAATTCTTGCTTCGGCAAGTGATCCCAAAGAGAAATCTGGCCTAGTAAGTGCCAAGGAAAGCAATTTGATACACACCACGCGAAGCTCGATTAATTGCTTGGATGTTCTGTATTCGTAGAGGCGGTGTACATTGGCCAAAGATTCGTCCTCGGCATCCACTAAAGCCAAGGCTTCAAGTAGCAATCTATTCAATTCTTCATTGAATGTTAAGAACGTCTCAGGAAGGTCTAAGCAGAAGGTAATGGCATCGATGTTACCGATTTGCATAGGAAATGGTAATGCTCTCAACGGTTTTCCAAAAATAGGGGTTAACAAGAGATGCTTGGATGGTCCCATCACAGAAGAAATAGGTACCCCTGTGGTATCTGATAATACTTTTAAGGATGATTGTGATACCTCTCTGACAAGTGGGTTTGCACTGGCTAAGTCATACACTAAAGCCCCTATTAAAGTTTGAAATGGCTTTTCGAGAATAACTTCCTTTGTCAAACCTACATTGCAATCATGTAAAAGTTTTAATACCAAGTCTTTTGCAAGTTCCCGAACCTGAATGGGTGCTGTCTCAGGAGTGTCTCTTAAAACAAAAAAGATCGAACGGACCAATTCAAATTGGCGCTTGAAGAACCACGAGGCTGGAATGGCTATTTCTTCGAACATTGCCTTAAGACCTAATATACCTCCCAATTTTGAATAGTAGTACTCATTATAACAGCAGTGAGTAAATTTATAAAACATAGTTCTGAAAACAGGAGAATATAAGGCATTGGCTTCAGAACCAAAAACCGTCGCAGTTGTGTTGAAAATAAGTTTGATAGCTTGGATACCTTTATTACGAACTTCTTTGTCCCAAAAACTTAGTGCATAAATCAACGCGTTAAGGAAAGTAGTTTCACTAATGTAGGCTTTACCTTCATTATCATTAACAGAAAATGGACGTTCTTTCTTCACCTTTTCAATGATCGAGGTATTTAAGTAAGCTAATGTGAAATGTGTGGTGACACCATCTATCAACTCACTTGCTTCTTTTTCAAGTTCTGGTACAGAAATCGAGAAGAATAAGATTTCTAATAAGCGAGTAAATAACTTCTGCTGATTGTCTAACTTGAGCACATCTTTAATTCCAGACGATTCAAGATCCATGCCTTCCAGTAACTTCTCTTGCTTCAAAAATTCAACACTTTCCAAAATATATTTGCTGTAATTGTCGGGAATTGGCGATGTGTTAATGAAGAGTTTGAAAATACTTGATAAGTACTTGAATGCACTGATACGGTAATGGACCTTTAGTCTTGGATCCTCCAACAATTTAATAGCTGATTCCACGCCAGGAGTAATACTAACAGGAACCTGTCCATTCAATCCGTGAATCAGGAATAATGCATTGATTTGTTGGTTTAAGGCATTCTGGGATACAAGCTTGTTACAAGGTTTGAAGTGTTTGTGATTTCTTCCACCAAGCTTTCCAAGAATTCTGATCGCGGTATGAGAATGTTGGTGGTGGTATGGGACTGGTTCTAAATGTTTCCACAATGCAGCCATGATTTCATCTATGACCGGTTCGATCATTGGATCAAAGTATTCCGCTGTCAAATTATCAACGCACAATTCAAATGTTCTAAGACCTTGGCTAACCAATTCTTGAGAGCCATTCAAGGCATAAACCAATGGTTGTGTTAAATAGTTTAAGTGTGGTACTAGAACAGAAAGTCTAACGGGGACTGTCAAACACAATTCCACATAAATATCTCTCTCATAAACTCTGCGGGCGTTGACAATCATTTTGTTCAAATTCTCAAGTAAAACTGGCAAAATTGGCATAATTTCTTTGTATAAGTTTTCAAACCTGCCACCACTGATACTTCTGAATAATATCCGAACCAAATATGAATAGACTATTGGTTCCTCGGCTTTAGTTGCAAGTCTCAATGATTCCAATATTAAGTGATTCAAATGAGGCAATATGACACTCTCATTTGCCGTTGGGAAAAGGTTGACTGACATGAAACATAATTTGAATAGTCTAATCAAAATGTTAGATTTAACCAATTCCACTTTGCCCAACTGATCTAAATTGGCCTTCAAGAACAGAATCAATATACTCGAAAAATTAGCTGATGTCACTTCACTCGCCAAGAAGAATTGAGGTAAATGAAGTAATGCCGCATTCTCTAACATTGCATCAAACATAAGTGGAAGTTCGGAACTAACAATCTCATTGAATGATGCTGGATCAATATGAATAAAGATAGTTGCAAATATTTCCATTAAGTCTTTCTCTTCTTTCGAAGAGGTTATTGGTAAATTAGGACCACCTGTAGAAAAGTCAAAAGCTTTATTCTGTGCCTCAACTGGTTTGGCATTAGTGACAGAGAAAAATCTCAAACATGAAATACCACCTCTGAACAAAGATCTCAAAATATTCACTTCCTCAAAAGAGCGTATTCTTGCGGAGTCATTCCATTTATCGTAATTGACTAATTGACCAGGTTTATTTGGGTCTGTCTGTGCTGGTTGTGGTGGAACTGGGGGATTACAGTTCTTTAATCCAAATATCACCGATTTCAAAAAAGTCATTAAAGTACGAAACAAATAACGGGCATCCTTCAATAAATCTGTACTGTTATTTACCGGGGATGATGATATCGGAGAAAATGAATCAATGTTGAAAAGATCAATGAATTTTGTAGGGGTTTCTAGTTCCAGCTGATCGTTATCTTTGGTATCAATGTCCATAACGTCATTTTCAGCTCCCTCGTTTGAAGCCACGTCCCCTGCATCAGTCATCTCTGTATCCTCGTCTTCAATGTTGCCTGTATTTTCAACTAAGATGTCCTGCACTTTTCGTGATGAGTATCGTCTGATCGCATTCTTGGATTCTTTATCTTTCACTGTTCTCTTCTTTTCAAATTCCTTATGTTTGCTTAAAATATAGTCGTATTTTCTGTCCAAGCTTTCAAATCTTTTAGCATACGCATCAATTATGATCATGAATAGTTGTCTGCCTTCCAATTTGTTTGGCAATTTCATAATTCTCTCGACCAAATTAAGCAAGAGCTTGGCACTCATAATCTGGACTGTAAGGGCCAAGGAATCGTCCTTTAACAAGTCACAGTATATCTTTACTGTAGACCATATTTGCTTGGGAGTTAACTCATTTCTGACGTTGTGAATAAAGTCTGCAACGGTGGAATAAGCTAACGGTCTTAAAGTTTCGTAAGAAGCTAACCCATCACCAATCAAAATTTTATCATCAAATAATAATTCAATTTTAGGAATGAACTGACTGCGGAATGGTGTCGATAAAATGTGCCTTGTCGCATGAAGTAACTCCTTACGAGCGACTGATAACTCAGCTGGGCAGTCTTGTAATAATCTCAATATGACGTCAGGAATGACTTTAGATTGTTCTGGAGATAAGTGTTGGTTGGCATAGCCTCGTATAAATACATAAGCAACGAATGAAGCTGCTTTAACTTGTCCTAAAATAAAATCACTGTATGCTTGTCTGTTGGTGATCTTTGGAGAAATGGTTGTGGATATATTGCCTTCTTTGAGAGCTTCTTCTCTGAATGATTTCTGTTCTTCAACCTGTAACTCAAGAAGATTGATAATTCTTGGTAAGAAATCTGGCAAAGAAGTCGCTACCAAGGATTTGTAAGAAGAGTACAAAGAAACCATCGTGATTGGACATTCTGCCAAAGTCTTGAAGGAGTACATTGCCTTGGCTAATGTTTTTGAGGAAACATCATCAAATGTGGATGGTGATTGATCTTCATTTGCTTCGTTATTGTCGCCATGAGAATCTTGACCAAATACATCATTCACAGTTTTGGGCATGTTATCATAAATCCTGCTTATAATTTCCACGAATGGCTTCACCTTCTCTCCTAACTTTGCTTTATAAGCCTTATGCAAACTGGTGATAATTTTCATACATAAAACACTGTTGTCTTCATTCTCATCGACGAGAATCTTGGTTAACGCGTCCAAGATCTGTTCTGCAAATGGTTGAAAAGTCTCATTCATAATGGATCTATGAATAATTTCCAACACTGAGTTCCTGAGCTTGTGTTCTTGGGAGTTACTCGAGAATGAGATTGGCACTTCTTCCAATGTCTTGATGAAAATCGGCATCAAGTTCTTAAGAAAGTACTCGTACTCGGCAGCACCGTTGAATGTTTCTATCATGTCAAGCAATTCCGACAACACAGAGTGTGCGGATCGATAGTCTGCATTCTCTGTGAGTCGCGACACAAATGTGTCTAGTTGAGCAATATATGACATGTTTTGTGAAGAAACACGGTCCAAAACACGGTTATAAAATTTGGAGAAAAAAAGTGGGAATTGATTTTAGATGATTTTCAATGATTCACGTGATATTCACATGATGCATAGAACAAAAGGGGAGTGTCTGTCTTATGAGCAAGGGGGTTACGAAAGCAGTAAATGACAACTATGCCAATCTGACTTTTATAACAAAATTATAAACTCTATATTGCCATTGCATCAAACCATTTTAATGTTTTTTGCACTAATTTCTCAAATTCTTACTTTTTCAGATAATTTCTGAGATCTAGTGTTTTGAAAATCTTCAAGAAAACTGGCAATACCTACAATTAAGATAAAGGAAAATGCTGTCCAAGTCATTGCTAATGCTCTCTTTCCTTCAGATACCAGCACCAAGCCCATTGATAAGGGAGGTACGAGTTCTGTTGCAGATGATATTGCCTCTTGTTGTAACATTGAACCCAAGCCCCACACAAGTATTAGCACTAAAGCTAGTCCACATTGGCACTTGGATATAAGAGGTTTTCCTGGAAGCATAGGAAGTGAATTGTAAAGTTTCAAAAGTAGTAATATTAAACTCATTATAATTGCTGCCATTAGGATTCGTGGATGACAGTTGTTGTTGAAGGATATGGCAAGTTGGATTAAATTAAGCTCGGAATTTGTTTTTGCTGCAGTGGGAATTAACAGTACTCCAGTAATGTTTGAAATTGTATTGATCTGATTATACGTCGTACAGGTAAGGGATTTGTTGTAGCCCACACAAACACCGAGATAGCCCACCTTGAGTGACATTTGTGACAATTTAGCATCAAAATGAGCAGCCTCAAGATTTGAAAAGAGTGATGACAGTTGATTAAAATGAAACTGGGTAAGAAAGACATTTGAATAAGTACTACCACTGTTGGTGCATGCCGAAAGGAGGAACGACAAAAGAAAACTAGTAATTAGAAGTAATACTCCAGAAAAGAACTTTGGGATACTAGTAAGAAGGGAAAACATTGTTACTGTTACTTGCAAACGACGATACGATATAATATATACCAACATTGGCTGCTAAAACCGTTTCAAACTGGTTCAGAATATGTCATGAATAATGCCGGGCTGCGAAAAGAAGTAGCAACAAAATTTTCCGAATTCGGTAAATTGGGTTCCAAGATTTAATTTTCTTGATTAAAATGCATCTTGCATCACAACATGAGACTTGGCTGCAACAACTTCTATTCATATATTAGTATACATTAGAAAACTTTAAACAAAAACTTCAATAGCAACCGCAACAACAATAATGATGTAATAGAGACCAGGAATGGAATGAGAATTTCAAAGTTGGATCTCAACCTGAATTCACCTGTCACTGTTTGAACGGTATCAGACTCAACAAACTTACCCGTCTTGTAAAAAGTATCCATTAATTTATCCTTTTCATACCAAGCCTTGAGTAACCAATCCTCAAACAATTGTAAATCCTCAGAACTGACATCGTCGATGTCTTCTGTTTCTTCACCCAAGGGAATATCTGATAACTTCCAAGAACGTACGTGGTAGTTGACTGTAGAGGGGCCTATCCCTAACAAATAAAATCTCTTCAAGGAAAATACCTCTTCTCCTATTTCACCTGGTTTCAAGTTACCGTACACAGTAGTGTAGTCATATACCACTTCAACCGTATTGCGTAATTTCCGCAATGTCAAGAATAAACCGCGTACACGAGGTAAGAGAACGTGAGTAAGTGGAGATAACCCCTTCTTCTTAGTGTATTCAAGTGAACTATTCTTTGTTCTCTCAGATGGAACAGTTCCCTCAGGATACAATATAAGCAAATATGGCCATATTTTATTAGGGTTTTCACCCTGCGGCCAATGACGATAAGGAGTTTCAGCAGAAGCTACTATCTGGACTCCGTTGGCAGGGCCCAAACCCCGAGCATTGGCATCAATTTCTAGCAATTGATTCGTCAACAGGACCTTGTCAACTTCCCATTTTCGTGATAAGAACAAAAACTTGTAGTGCTTCATACCGTAGCCTAGAACGGGGATCTTGGACAAGCCGTCCTTGAGAACGATATGAATGTAGTTACTAAGTCTAGCAGTATAAGCAATCCACCACAAGTACAACCAGTCAGTGTAGATCTGATGGTTGGAAATCCATACCGAATTTGGAGTTAATTGAGCTACCAACTGGTTTGCAGTTTCAGCTTCTTTGAACGAATCGGCTGCCGGCAAAGAAGATGGCTCGAACGAGATCGTTACTTTGGATGGACTGATAAAGGAGGTGATGAAGGTAAGAAGGATGATGAAGTAGGTTTTGGTCAAGTTGATCAAGGCTTGAATCTGTTCTGGGTGGCCCTGGAAAACGGTAACGAAGAGCCACTGTGAGTAGGTCGTAGAGAGGCATCCAAACACGAACAATGGGCCAAGAATCAGTGACCGTACAATCGAGACCGGGTATGAATTTCGAAACGAGCCCATTGCAAATATTACACGTGGAGAGATTTGTGGTTTAGGGCGTACCGAAGTAGATGTTCGCTTGGAGAAGACAGTACGCAGGGTATCGTCGGGCGTGCGCTGGCGAGGACTCCCAAAAGGTCATCCAAGGTGTCGGATTCGCACTAGCGCGCCAACTGAAGGGCGTGTCAGACACAATGTCCATATACTCAGACTGGTGGTACCAAGTCCGACTAGTTTTTACGCGGCTTGGTTGTGGCGTGTTGTGGTGAAAACATGCGGGTACCTTCATCTTATAGTTAAGGTTAAAGAGGTTGAATTTAAGATTATTCGTGTTCTCAAACCATATTACACCTTGAGCAGTAACGAATCGTGAATTCAGTAGGTAATCTCTTACTTGAATATTACTTTTCAGTTATGATGTCATTCGATCCTAATTCCCAGTTTAGTCACCGGACTAATCACCGAATCTATGCTTAATTGTTTGACACCACGCCTTATCGTGCAAAAGTTTCAATAATTGTTTTCAAGTCTAGGTTGCGCTAATATTACCACTTTCGCACATGATAAAATTCTCAATACCAAATCGGTTAATTCCCACTTTTTGTTGTAATTCATCTTACATCTAACTTATATCTTATTGGATTACCATTGGTTTCTAGTCAGTCGAAACCAAGCTAGGATATCCAATAGAGAAAAGTACTTTAAGACACATACGCAAATTATTTTTTATTCCCATAGAGGTTTTGTCGCCTGAATAGTCTCCTTCTCCATCATTAGTCACCTACACTACGAAATTTTAATACACCTTGTTTTCCCTTCCTTTTTCCACATTGATAGTTGCATTATAGTTATATTTCTTACTATTTTAACCAGGAGTATTATATCATAATACTCTAGTTGTTAATCATGACAGATAAAGAATTTATTCAGGTTCCAGATGAATACGAGGATACCCCAGAAGCATACTACTCTGTAGAAGCGCTTGGGCAGAACTCGATCCACTCTCTTGATTCCAGTATCTCCATCGACTCGAACACCAACCAGGTCAACCCGTTACCTGAATCAGGAAAAACTAGAGGATCTCCAAGTCGTTCAATGAGTCATTTATCGGCAGCATCCAGTAGAGTACCTTTAAGTCATAGACGAGGATTGTTGGCTCAACTTGCCATATTGCCAGAGTACCGTGATGCTCGTGATTACCCTAGAGCTTACAAATACTGTATTGTATTTATCATTGCTTTCGCAGCTATCACAGGACCTATGGGTACATCCATAATGTTACCGGCAATTGATGACATCGTGGATAAACTAGACACTACTGTATCGATGGTTAACGTTTCTGTCGGTATCTATTTACTAGCATTGGGAATTTTCCCACTTTGGTGGTCAGCATTAAGTGAAATGAATGGCCGTCGTACTATTTATCTCACATCCTTCGTAATGTTCTTTGGATTTTCCATAGGCACTTCTTTGGCTCCCAACATCTCTGCTTTGATTGTTTTACGTGTGTTACAGGGTGGATGTTCTGCATCAGTACAGGCTGTGGGTGCAGGAACCATCAGTGACTTGTTTGCACCTCATGAAAGGGGGACAGCTATGGGGTACTATTATTTAGGTCCACTCTGTGGCCCTTTTCTTGCTCCTATTCTAGGTGGGGTTGTGGCCGAAGTTTGGGGATGGCGTGCTACACAATGGTTACTTGTCATATTTTCAGGATGCAATGTTTTACTCATCCTTTTTGCACTTCCAGAGACCCTCCGAAAGACTGATAACGTTGGGAATTTAAGAGATATGTTGGGAAATGACAAGGAAACCGCAGAAATTGAAATTAGTGATGAGCAATTGGAACGAATTGCCACCAGACTCACCAGACTCAGCTCTCATTCAACCATAAATGAAGACGAAGGCCCTGTAATGGACCTGGTCATGCCATCATTATCCCGTATAAACACCAATAGATCCACATATTCACGGAGGGTGGCCAATGAATTAATTAAGGAAGAACTTCGTCGTGAACAGTCTCATGCTTCGGATCTCATAGGCGAACCAACGAAATGGCAACGTCGTCGCACCACAATGTACAATTGTATTGTCCGCCCATTACACTCTCTTGTATTGTTGAAACATCCTCCAGTGGCATTGGTGGTGTTTTACTCCTCCATCTGTTTCTCAGTGATTTACTTCTTCAACATGACAATATCCTACCTGTATGCCCGTCCTCCGTATCATTTCAAAACAATCATAGTTGGCCTATTGTATATTCCTAACTCGGTGACATATGTGATTGCTTCTATCTTGGGCGGAAAATGGAATGACCATCTTCTCCATAAGTATATGAAGACTCATAACAACGAAATGGCACCTGAAGCAAGAATTGGCCCAAATATTGTCACTGCTGTTATCTTATTCCCACCAGCATGCCTTATTTTTGGTTGGTGTTTAAAGTACGGCGAATTCTGGTTGCTTCCTTTAATCGGAACTGCAATCTTTGGTTTTGGTTCCATGTTGGTCATTGGTGCCACTGTCACTTACTTGGTTGATTCTCTTCCAGGTAAGGGTGCCACTGGTGTCGCCCTTAATAATCTATGCCGTCAGATATTAGCTGCTATTGCAACATTTGTTGTTGAACCGGCTTTAAAGGGTATTGGTCCTGGTATCTTGTTTTCTATTTTGATGGGCATTCTTACATGCGCTTCAGTATCCTTGATTATCTTGAAGTGGAAAGGGTCGTATTTCAGAGACAACTATGATCTAGGCAAATTATATGATAAACTCTAGACTCATTAGTGCGTTTATTTATATTCTTATTGGTCTTGTAGCATAAATAGTTCTTCGAATAAGTAACCGACATTTACTTGCACTCCACGAAGCTCTTCCAATTGAGGTTCAACCATGCGAACAAAGTCCTCGTATAATGAAGCTTCCTTTATCTTTAAGATTGGTCGCTCAGTTTCTGGGTCTATACCAGAAGTAGTTAAAAGTGTCCCGTTTAAGTGCTTCTTGATTTGTGCAACTAACTTTGTGATCTCTTCAACACACCAGTTAATCAATCCACTTGAATTAACCCCATCCAGGTTCTTTTTAAGAATATTCCGTATTTTCTTATTATACACAACAACTGCCCTCTTGATAATCGAAACGTAGATTACCACCAAATTCGATAAATAGTTGACTATGTCAATCTTAGTAGAGCCCTGGACCCCAACAATTAAGCGTGTTACAGTTTTTGATAAATGACGGGACATTGCATCCAAGTATGACGTAATTCCTTTCTCCAATTGATCAAAGCTTTCAAAGAAGATTAAAATGTCTTCAATCTCGTCATCAGTCAATTTGGCAATATTATGCTGTAAATCAAACAGTAAAACTTGTTGGACCTTTATCTTTCTATTATTGAGTTTTAGTTTAATAACTTCAACTAGAAGTTTCACCTCTTCTGATAATTTGTTGCCTTCGCTGTTCTTGATGGCAGAATCAATGTTTCTCAATTTACCTTCAATATGGCCAATAAATCCAACAGCTTGGGAATAATTGTTGTGTGCTATTTCCACATCAACATCGTCGAGCTTATCTTCTAATATTTTCAATTCATGGAAATAGTGACTTTTTTCAGTGGAGTGTTTCTTCAAGGGTCCAAAGTCAAGTGAGCGGTTTCTAGAGTGAACACGAGCAGATATATCCTGAAGAACACCATCTCCGCTATTTCTGATTGAGTTACTATGTCTTCTTACAACATCCACTCCTTCTATAATACCTGAATTTCTCAAGGATTCACGCAATTGCTTCTTTTCGTCATTGGTGACGTTATATTCACTGCTAGCAGCTCTGTCAGACTTCAAAAGTCTCTCCTTCTGAACCAATTCACTTTTACCCTTATTATAAGCCTCGGTTATTTTGATGAAGTGGTCATATCTGTCAGTTTGGAACACATAACTCAACGATTTGGACTTGATATTGATCAAATATGTTGTTGAGTCCTTCGTTTTGTTGGGAGCTTTAGGGCCCTTTATCTCATTAAGTTCAACCTGGTCGAGTGGAGCACATTGGACTGCCTGCAATCTGGATTTGTTGTTACCGCCATCCTGTGAGCTCTTTTTAGTAGCCATCAAGAGTAAATCATTCAAAATGAATAAGTGTGTTGCCTTAATCGGTTTCCAGGTCCCCATATTAATTTCTTGCCATCTTCCACTCTCGGCCAAAACATGTCTACCAGGCAACGGGTGAATAAACTTGGATGCTCCCTCGACGTGCTTGAACAAAGATTGCAACTCACTAGCCCATAACTTTTCCAAAACTAGGATAGACGAACGATCTTTTTTCTTCTTAGACATAAGGTTTTTCTGTGGCTGAGGAGTGTCAACTTCCAATGCTAAACGACGCTGAGCACTTTCTTTGAAGTCGTCGAGTACTTCAAAAAGTTCTTTGGACGTAATACGTAGTTGTAAAAGTTCTTCTTGGGTTTGTTTTAGATCATTGGTCAACTGCAAGATATTCTTTTGGTTTTGGTTTATATTGGATTTGATGTCACGGGTTATAAGTCCTCTTTGTTTGATGAGAAGCTTATAATAATCGTCAATTTCTGCCGCTGTACCATTTGATAAATCGTGAAAGATCTTCTTTTCAATAATCTGAAACTCATCGACAGGCTCGGGATGGTCAAGTACTGGGGCATCGGAAAGATTTGGGAGTGCCGGAAACCCACTAGTGTCAAACCCTTGGGCCAGCGAGAATGAACGACCGTGGCCATGGGCTGCTGCTGATGCATGAATACTCATTCTTCGATTGTGCTTACGATTCATGGCAGACAGCATACCATAAGGATTGGGTGGGGCAAGGTTGTTCGTAGAAGGTGTCACTGATACCATGTCCGAATTCACCGAGTTGTTGGCAATGGCGTATGGATTGGGAACCTTGGACAGAGCATTGGGATTAGCCCAAGCTGCCCTACTCTGACGGTGTGTTCTCTTCACCTCGAAAGCTGACATCAATTAATAATAGTTACTACTCCTCGAGGATCAATAGAATCTAGTATAGATAATTGTTTTAGTGCCAAATTTGTTTTTCAAAGCAACAACAATCTTTTTTTTTAATAAAAAAACAACTCAGAAAGTTATCACAAGTCCCGTTCAGTGCTACAACCCGTCAACTCTACGTATCATCTATAACCAACTCGTTCGTTTGTTGTTTGTGACATAGTTCATATTGTTATTATTATTTGTTTTGTATTATTGACTGGAGCGGTTACTGAAAAGATACATAATGTCGCTTACCTCTACTGAGCTCAATTACCTTGTCTGGAGGTACCTACAAGAATCAGGGTTCGACCTTGCAGCCTATGCATTAAACAAGGATTCTCAGTGTCTGGAGTACGAGCTGAATAAGAACCAAGCCGTTGCGGCACGAATACAGCCAGGATACTTGGTTAATCTCGTTCAGAAAGGAATATTGTACTCATATGTGGAAGCAGATGCCGAACTTAACTCAGAAATAAGCCAGGAGAAGCTATCACTAATTGGAACTCTTAGCAAAGAGATAACACAGGAAAATGTTGCTCAATATAAGCTAAAATCTGATGTTGAAGTATTAAATGGAAATCATCAAACAGTACCTGAGATTGAAATGAAATCAGAACAAGAATCAGAGGTTCAAGGAGGCCACAGTCCTGATTCATTCACTACTAATAAGCTTATACCTTGCATTACTTTTAACGAAAGTTTGACTGCTGACTGGCACCCACAAACAGCTGTCTTTGCTTACGGAAAGAGTGATTCAACAGCAGTGATCAACGCCTTACTGGAAGGTTCGATTGCCGAATTTGTTTCATTGATTCACCCCAACGTACTGAACTCCAATCAGGAAATCAATTGTGTTTCATGGTCTCCTCAAGGAAAACTAATCGTGACAGCGGGATCAAATGGTGAATTGAGAGCATGGTCCCCAGATGGGAAACTTAGGAACATCGCTAGCATTCTAACCGAAGATATTGCAGCAGACAAAAGATCATTGTTGTATGTAAGCAGTCTAAAGTGGAATGTCAATGGAGATTTGTTACTTTCAATAGATTCGGATAACCAAGTGACCTTATGGGATGGAAATACCCTTTCTTTGGTCAAGCAGATCAAGTCACTGATAGAAGAATCATCAACATTAGACGCATGCTGGCTCGGTGAAGACAAATTTGCTGTGTCAACCACCAAGAACTCCATCAAAATATACTCCATAACCCAGACGTATGGCCAAGCCGATGTACAAACCATTGGATATTTGCATGGTCACGAGAACCCAATTTCAATACTAACTTTCAACAAGGAATCCAAACTTCTTGCATCATGCTCCGACTTTGACTACGTCATAAAAGTTTGGGCGCGAGGTTCATCACAGGAATCCATAGATTTGAATATCGCAAAGGACAAATCCAATTATGTAAGGAATGGATCTCCTGTAATGGGCTTATATTGGTTGAAAAACTTAGGTGACGATAGCGTGCTACTCAGTGTTTCCATGGATGGGGTGTTAAATATCTGGAATGCTAGTTCTGGCTCCAATATTAGGAGTATTGAATTGTACAAGAACCCACAAAACTTCAGTACTAATCAACATACCCAGAAAAATGCATTGGTATTTAATGCTACTTTATCTCCAGACCAAAGTTACTTGGCAGTAGGGGACGATTTCGGTACCGTGACCGTCTGGGACGTATCTTTGAGTGACTATCATACCCAGAATTCAAGAGGATTTTTGCGGTGTTGGGGTGTGTATAATATTGCCTTGCCGAAAGAATACACTGCCAAAGAAGTGGGAATCTGTGATATTTGCTGGGACTCTGGCTCTCAGAACATATGTGTGAGTTACAAGGGAGTTTCTAGTGTAATATTCAATTGGAAAGCTGCATCTTTGTAGGTCCAAGGTTATGTATTATTATAATAATTCAACAGAAGTGAAATTTAGGTAGCAGAGGAGGCCACAGTAGAGGCTGAGGCTGAGGCGGCATCAGCAATAGATTGGGCAGCTTGTCTGGGTCCCATACCGGCAGTAGGGAAGATAAGATCAATATAACAGGTAACAACTGCAATAAAAGCAAATACAATCTTCAACAATGGTGGCTGATCTGCGGCATCCTTGGTAGGTTGTTTGTTAATTGGTTCATTCAAGTAGGTTTGGATAGCAAGGAAAAACGAGGTCCATGACAAAAGCTTGTTTCTCATGAACATGGCAGCCATGGGCAATGATTGGGAAACCATACCAGAAGTAGCATCATTACGTTGCTTTGCTGGAATGTGACGGTATGGAATGACCAAATTCTGGTTGACTTTAGACATGTCTATGTGGCAAGGTGGGTAAATTTTTTTAAAGGTCGACGGTGCGAAATTTATCACCGAATTTATTAAGAGGGCAATAGGTCCTTCTGGCCGTAGTAATTACCAACAACCTCCACGATCATAGCCATAGTAAACTTGGAAACTGGTGTACATGTCTTAGTTTGTAATTTCAATGCCTTCTTTGCCAAGTCTCGGATCACGGACATCTCGTTTGCATCCATTACGCGGTCAATCCTTATGAAGAGGATCCATACCCATTTGGAAAGATGTTCGTTTGTAGAAATGCTGAGCCATTTGGTAATATAAACCACTAGCTTAAAAATAGTGACATGGTCAATATTTCGATGAAATACAATGAGCGCAGGAGGATCGTTCTCTAAGATATACTTGCGCCATAAATTGGCAGTGACAGGTACGTCAAACGACCCACACTCCTTTAAATATGGCTCCTGTTTTTCTCTTTTGAGAGTAGAAACAACTTCTCTTTTCCAATTCACAAGGATATCTTGGTTCTGGTCGACTAATTCTCCTTTGCCCTCATCAACTGCCGCGTCTTGCTCATTGCTTGATAGTGTCTTTCTCTTCACATAGTGAACCAGTAAATCATCCTCTGCTTCATGTCGTACATTCTTCAAGTATTCCAAGACATCATGAGACCCTTCTAACGGAAATGCTGGCTGCTGCCCAAAATCCTCATAACTCATTTCTAGATACGTATTATGGTGAGGACACAAAATCTCGCGCTTTATCTTTAAAAACATCCCGCCCTTCACCAACTGCAGCTATGGGGCCTCGATTATCATTGTTGGCTCCTTCGGCACCGACGATTGCCATCAGCTCATACGTGGATGTGCTAGAGAAGTTTCAATATATTGAACTAGTTAATAATTCACGGTTTTTAAAGTCAATCAAGGCGGTGGATACTGCGACTGGTAACTTGGTATTGATCAAAATATTCCTCAAACATTCTACAAACTATAATCTAAGTCTTACAGAGGTTTCTGAACTAATTTCTAAACAACTGGCACTTCTCATTCAATTCAATAATGTTTTACCGTGGCATAAAATCATCGAGACTGATCGAGCTGGTTATCTTATCCGTCAAATGATTAAAACAAATCTATATGACCGCCTTTCCCTCAGACCTTTTCTCGAACCAATAGAGAAGCTCTTTTTAGTATATCAGATGCTTAAGATCATTAACCAGTTACACGAGCTGGGTATTCACCATGGTGACTTGAAGGCAGAAAATTTCCTTGTTACTTCTTGGAATTGGCTAATGTTGACTGATTTTGCTAATTACACCAAGCCTACTTACATTCCTGAGGATAATCCTAACGAATTTTCTTTTTACTTTGATCTGTCAGATAGAAGGGTATGTTATATAGCTCCTGAAAGATTCTATAATTCCCAGGAACCCTCAGGATTACAACAAAATATTAATGACGATGGTAAGTACAGTGGTAAGGATGCCATAACAGCAGAAATGGATTTGTTCAGTTTAGGGTGTGTCATTGCCGAA
Organism: Teunomyces atbi; assembly: GCA_030574975.1. Lineage (NCBI taxonomy): Eukaryota > Fungi > Ascomycota > Pichiomycetes > Serinales > Debaryomycetaceae > Teunomyces > Teunomyces atbi. The sequence goes on along the minus strand of JAJMFW010000007.1, from coordinate 52,867 downwards.
GTCTACGCCGATGGTGAACCAACTTTTACATTATCTCAATTATTCAAGTACTTGAAATACGAGTTCACCCCCGACTTATCTCTGGTTAAGGATGTCCAAATCAAAGAAATAATTAATTCCCTAATCAGATTCAAACCGGCTGATCGCCCCTCTGTCACTGCCTTGCTTCAGGATTATCGGGGTAAATGCTTTCCTGAATTCTTTTATGATTTTCTATACAACTTTATGGCCGACTTAAACAACAATGATAACTTTACAGTCCCCGAAGGAAACGATGATATAACCATCAATGATTTGAAGATTGAAAAGATTTATCTGAGTTTTGACAAAATAGCTGCAGCGTTTAATTTTGAATATGACTACCGAAGTAACTCTGGATGTGGTCCAATGAAAATTAATCTTCCTGGAATGACCTACGATTATGATATCAAAGATTCAAAACCTCCCAAAAAAGACAAACTGAATCAAGCATCGTTGATCATTCTCAGTCTTGTCTTTTCATTGACAAAATCGTGCAAACAGGCATCTTCAAAAATTAAAGCTTGTGAATTGATTATTGCTCTTTCAGAGAGAATTAATGATGAATGCAAGCTTGACAGATCATTACCTTACTTGTGCTCCATTTTAGATGAATATATCGAGTTTCTGGCTTCATCTCAGCTTGCTGGTCAAACAAGAAATTCAAAAGTGGTTTGTATTGCTTTACGTTCCATCACAAGACTCTTGATGTCTTGCTCATACATAACACCAATTAATGTATTGATGTTCCCTGAATATTTATTACCAAAGCTCTCAAGCTTATTGATACTCAATATTCCAGATCACGATAAAAATGTTATTAAAGTGACCCTAGCAGACTGCTTACCACATTTAGCAAGTGTCTCAAAGAAATTCTGGATGATGTCAAAAACCTTCAAGAGTGATGCACTTCGTGATTACCAAAATAAAATCCTGAACTTGACCACAATTACTGAAGATCTCAATCCATATAATACCTTCAGTATCCCGAAGGATCTGCTTGATACAGACTTCGAATATCTTACCTTCTCCTTACTTACTGATTATTCTCTGGTAGTCAAGATCAGTCTCTTAAACAATATCTTGCCATTGTGTGAATTTTTTGGAGTAGATAAAACCAACGACATAATACTTCCCCATTTAATCACCTACTTGAATAATTCCAATTATCAATTGAGATTAGCATTTCTATCAAGTATACTTAAAATTGTTCCCTATATTGGAATCCTTTCTTTTGAGCAGTATATTCTCCCTTTGTTGGTGCAAACTTTAGGAGATAATGAGCAGTTCGTTGTATTGAAAATTTTGGAAATTTTTAATGAATTTGTTGTGACGAAACTAATAAACCCAAGAACAGAGTTCAATGCTTTGGAAATTTATAAAGAGTTACTAGTAAACTCGATAAATTTGGTACTCCATCCAAATGAATGGATAAGGCAAAGTGTGATTCGATTGATTATTTCTATCAGCGATAATTTAACTGACGCAGATCGTTACTGTTTCTTGTACCCGTTGATCAAAAGTTTTTTGTCTTATGACATATCAATAATCACTTGGAATACTTTGTATCCATGTTTAGCAAAGCCGTTACCTAGAAAGGTATACGAATTGGCTATCACATGGTCTTTAAATGCTACTAACAAATCGTTGTTTTGGCAACAAAAGAACTTTTCAGTCTTCCAGTTGAATGAATCAAAACGGAAGGTGGTGTCATTTTCAAAGAATATGGGTAAGTCAGTTTATTTGCCCCGACTTAGTCAAGAGGTTAGTTTCACACTGTCAAATGGAAACACCTCTTCGTTTCCCAAATCTCCAGAAGATAAACAATGGCTTTTAAAATTAAAATCTATTGGTCTTGAAGATAGAGATTTATGGAAAGTTTTTATTTTGAGAGACCATATTTATCACGTTAGTAGATCAGGTAATTTGTACCTGGCTGGAGGAAATGACGAGAATGGTTTTGCTGTTATAAACAATCTCAACCTAATGCCAAGGAATGTCTTTTTTGATATCGGCTACAAGTCTGAACCCTTAAATACTCCCATCAGAACAACCGAATCTAGTTTTGAGGTATCGCTGAATCTTGGTGATTCGCTATCGTTGCAAGAATTTGAGACTCGAAGAGGATCTCAATCTCTTATTCTTCCTAACTTTGGCCGCTTTGTGGCTTCTATTCAAACTGTTGAGGCCAATGTGTTTGGGGAAATGGAGTTGAGCAATGAATCTCGGAACCAATCGCACGTATACACACATGAACATGCGGCACATAAAGTGTTCAGTGTTAGTGATCTGAAAGTAATAACCTCTTTGATCAAGCACAGCTATTCCGGTTTTAATCCTTTTATTTTGAAATATTTGAACAGTTTGGAATTTGAACCATCACTAAGCAATTTTTCAGAATTTGGTCCCACTGTTAATATTCAATCTATGAACTCTGAAAATCTGTGGGTACCTAAAGGAATTCTGGTTGCTCGAATCAATATGAATGATAGAATGCAAGATGCAGTAACTTGTATTGAAGCAGGTCCAACATCAGAGTTTTTTGCCACTGGATCAGAACAAGGCTGGTTAAAGATATGGGATACGGCTAATTTGGATAAGGTAATTTCTTTGAAGAATGCCAGTTTGCTGCTTAATCTTGCAAGTTGTGTTTCATGCATTAAATTTGTACCAAATAAATTTGTCATTGTGGTTGCGACTGCTGATGGATTTATTCGACTTTTCCGAATTGAAGTAGCCAGGGGGAAGAGTAAAAGGATCCGAAACTTCTCAAAGTTGAAGTTGATACGGAAATGCAAACTTGATGACTCTGATGGCTATTTGAGCTCGTTTAATATTTCTGCTCCAGAAAACCAAATGTTGGGCATTACTACTACTTCAAAGATTATTGCCTTTGATATTGTACGTATGCAAAAGATGTTCGAGCTTCAAAATCCGTTAATACATGGCTTATCTACTACATTTATTGTTGGAGATAAGCAACATTGGTTATTGGTTGGTACTGAAAAAGGGGTTTTATGTCTATGGGATTTACGGTTTAAGATTTTGCTCAAGAGTTACCAAGTGGTATATCAAGCAGGTGAAGGTTCAAGCGAGCCCTCGGAGATTAGACAGTTATTATTATTGCGAAAGTATGATGCAGCTGCTGAATCAGAGGCGTCTGCCCACTTTGCGATGATCGGAGGCAGTGAAGCATCAGATATTCTGATATGGGAAATTCCTAGTTTTGCGTGCAAGAAGATCTTTAGTTCACACACTGAGGTACCTATATTGAAAAACTACAAGATCAAGGAAGTCGAGTCAAATCCCAGCATAGATACAATATTGGCAAATTTGGAAATCAGCATCGTTGGATCCAACTTTGAGAGTGAGAATAATAATAGGAACAAGAGTTTTACAGTGTTGAAGAATAGTTCTACAGGCTTTATCTTGAGCTCTACATGGGACAGACGGTTGATATTGTGGAATATGGAAAACCCTAAGATGTCGGTATCTCTTAACAACGATCATGTTACTGGATTTGTATTAGATACATTTAATAACAGGTCGTTGACTCTAGTTAATGAAAAGTACCTAAAGCCAAGAGTCACACAAGCACACAAATTTGGATCCACGGACTACAAAGTTGATGAGATTGCCTATGATCAACTTCAAAATGTGAAAGTTCATGAAGATCTTATTACCGATATGTGTTTTGTTTCAAAACCATTTGGGATGGTTATTTCCGGGGATCGTAATGGGTTTATACATATAGTAAAATAATTTTTGGCTAGTATCTAAATCTCTAGCCCCACAAAAAAACCGATGAAATTCGATTTGAAAAAAAGACAATAGCTTTTTAGACCAAGCACATCTAGATCTAAAATGCCATTTGACGACAAGAAAGGAATGGAAATTGCGTTGGAGCAAGCCAGAAAGAGTATGTAGCCATCGTTTGATGCCTTTTTTTATTTTTAATTGTTAATACTAATACCTCAGGTTATGCAGAAGGTGGAGTTCCTATTGGTGGAGCATTAATCTCTGAAGATGGGACGGTGCTTGGATTTGGCCATAACCAACGTTTCCAAAAGGGTTCACCTACTCTTCATGGGGAGATTGATACCCTTGAGAACGCAGGTAGATTGTCTGGTAAAGTTTACAAAAATTGTACGATGTATACCACCTTGTCTCCATGCAATATGTGTTCGGGAGCCTGTTTGCTCTACGGTATTAAGAGAGTTGTTTTGGGAGAGAACGACAACTTTATGGGTGCTGAAGCGTTATTAAAGTCAGAAGGTGTTGAAGTCATCAACTTGAACAATCAGGACTGCAAGGATATCATGGCCAAATTCATCAAGGAAAGACCTCAAGATTGGTATGAAGATATCGGCGAGTAGATAAAAATATCCAGCCTCCGAGAAAAAAAATGGATCGCTCTCATTACAGTAATTAATTAGTATATTTTTGAGCCATACATAGTTCATCAATATCATTCTTTTTTACCTGCAGTATTTAGTGTCCCTGTACATGAAACGGGTCAGAGAGGATCTTGAGGATGAAAGCACTGGCAGCAGTACGCATGTTGCCTGTGTGAACCCATCCTGTCATGACATTAATTTTGCCAGTTACGATGCCTATGAGCATCATGTATTAACCCACCATTGGAATGAGTGTACTGAGTGCCACCGCGTGTTCCCGTCAGACTTCTTTCTTCAGTTACATATAGACGAGAATCACAATCCTCTTCTTAAGATTCAACAGGAGCAAGGAAGCAAGATTTTTAAATGTTTTCTAGTAGACTGTCTCAAGATCTTCTCAACGCCGAAAAAGCGTCGCTTACACATGGTAGATAAGCACGGTTATCCTAAACTGTTTGACTGGGCAATTATCAATCGTGGAATTCGTCAGTGATTTCAAACCATCAGCTGGTAGTTACTGGGTCAACCTTACGCTTCTTCCTTGACATGACAATTGGTCCACGCTTTAAACCTTCCAATATCTTCTGGTCGAACTTAGAATCACATGCTGGACATGAGCCAGATTCAGGAATGATACTCATTATACAGATGCACACAGAACACACATATCCTATATCTACCGATTTGCCTGTAATAAAACAACTTGCTCGATAGTTAACATTGGAATTAGTGGGTAAGATGATGTAAGGTCTGATGGATGGTTCAACAAAAAATGCCGTGCACAAAACCTGAATAATGCCTTTGGGATCGTCGATATGAAGATATACGCCGTTGGTTGCGTCTGAAGCTTGCTGAAGATACGGTGAGTTGTTGTTTCCCAATTTTGCGACGTCGATGCATACCTTCATCTTTTGTGCTGTAAATATACAATTCATAATAGGAATGTACTTGATATCATCTTCATCGTTAACAGAAACAATCATCACTCTTGATTTCATCGAGGTGGATGATGATGTCCCTGTTGAATTGGTAGAATTTATCGCCGATGCAGTAGTGGTTGAGATAGATTGATCAATAGTTAACATACGATTAGTATAAGTTAGGGCCATGCTCAACGCGTTGGGCAAAGTCGAATTAGTTCCATTTGCCTTTGCAGTTGCTATTGACGCAATAAAACTATTCAATTCTTCAATCACGGCTTCATCCACCACCCGGAACTGTCTGTACATTCCCGGATTCACCTTGCTAGATGATTCATCTTTCAGCTCAATCTCAGTCTCTTGAGTATTGATGAGGCCCTTATCATTTGGATACAAGAACTTCGACCCCTGTGGTGCACTGGCGATGAACGCTACTTGGTTGGAATTGTTCAAAGACAAGTGGGCATTCATAAACACTAATAATGACTTGGTGAGGTCCTGAACAGTAATCTTCTCACGCAAATTATACCACCCAAGCGGTGAAACATCAAGGATTACTGTGAGTAACGATGGATCATCGTTGGAAACCTCTGCCGTGTTCTCCACGAATGTACGGTCTGAAATGGCATCCATTGTAGTTCCTCTTGTGTTATGCGATGAGAAAATTGTTAATACACTAAAAAGTTCAAAACATCTGAAATAGATTCAGATTCTATAATACAATTATTAGGTAACTATTAATTATTAAAAAACTATTAAGACACCTAGTTAACCAAAGCAGAAGCAGTAGCAGATTCGTACTTCCAGTTTGGTGGCAAGACAGCAACAGTTCTGTAGTATCTGGCCAATCTGTGGATTCTAGATTCGATCAAAATCAATCTGAATTTAGAGTCCTTGTCCTTTCTGTTTCTTTCCAAGTGCTTTCTGACAGAAACAGCCTTCTTGATCAAGTAATAAAGATCTTCTGGAATTTCTGGAGCCAAACCGTTGGACTTCAAGATTCTCAAGATCTTGTTACCGGTGACGACCTTGGATTGGGAAACACCGTGAGCATCTCTCAAGATAACACCAATTTGAGAAGGAGTCAAACCCTTTCTGGCGTACTTGATGACTTGTTCAACGACTTCGTCAGAAGTCAACTTGAACCAAGATGGAGCGTTTCTCGAGTATGGAGTAGCGGCGGAAGAAATACCTTTACCCTGGAATTGTTAGTAATGTCTTTATACAAGACATGGACAACTGATTCTGGACAAACATTACGAATTGAATAAAGTTAAAACATGATATCCTAACAATTATTCTCTTCAAACATTCACTTGACCATCAAAGATAGTTCCAAATATTGTCCACAACTACACTTCATACTGGTATCGTTCAGCATTCTGCAAGGGCGCAAGCCAAGTATCAAACCAAAAGCTAACAAACAAGTACTTAACCTGTTCACTCTTGGAAAGACCTCCGCTTGTCATTGATACAAACACCCAAGCAACCAAAGCGACCCTCATATCAAGTTTCATCATTAGCACATACAGAAGAGTGCATACGACCCATGTTGACAGATTCTTTTTTGTTAAAGTTATAGAGAAAAATTTTCAAGCACAGGCTTTCATCTACATTTTATATGCTGGTGAAAATTTTCACTTTGGTAGGCACACACCTTTTATGTGCACGACCTCTTCTCTTACAAAGGGTTCGTATGTGAAACTTTGTGCGCCAATTTACTGAAGGAAGAGTAAAATTTGGTCCTTTTTTTTCTGTCTAGAAAGTAGTGCTTATTCTAACTGTTGTTGCAAATCTTCAAAGTCTTCTTCTTCTTCAAATTTAAGCACTTTAGAAACACCTGCTTTTTCTCTAAACTCTTCTAAAGCACCAGCATATAGCATTCTGCTTTCCGCTCCAGATGTAGGAGGAATCCAGTATAAAAGTACCAATGGAGTTTTCAATCTACCATCTGCTTCATATGGGTACGAGAGTACCACAAAACGTGGTGTATTGTCGGGCAAATCCTCCACTAATTCCAGCACATCGTCAAATACTTGGTCATCTTCACGTTTAATTTCATAAGATGCTTTTTCGATAATATCTGGATTGTTAGTATGTCCATGCCATGAAAAGTCGACATATTTACTTACATATGATTGCTTGCATCTTGTTGATTCTGGCACTGCCAAATCTAAACTTGCGAAGTGCAGTCAAGGTATCTGCACTAAATGAATACAATGAAGCCTGTCTATTAGTATTTGAGCGTTTAGCATTTGTACGCTTAGCATTTACTCACCATTTCCTTACGATCAATTGATCCAGATTCAGTGTCGTATGCGTTTGTGATGATAATTTGAATACTGCACATACTTGATACTGCACATATTTGATTAGATCCCCAAATAGGAATCAGTCGTGTACACAAACCAAAACATAAACAACATTTCCTACATAATTCCAAGTTCAGGTTCGAAGAGTACAAAAGACAAAACAGTGCTTTCAATAAAAAGTTATTAATTGATTAAAGTTATGCCAAAGTCGAAAGTTGGAAGGATCGAGTTCCTCAAGAGTAAGTTCATTCCTACCATCAACCTATATCATGTTTTACTAACCCTAGACCGCATTTATCTTGGAGCTTACGACTATAAGCCGGTTGATACACATGAGCTTGTGTACTTTACCGTAGAAGATTCCCTTCCGTATAATGCATTTCATTTGGACTTTGGGCCACTTCATATTGGGAACCTTTACCGCTTTGCCGTTTGCTTGCACAACATCTTGAATGAAGAATCAAACCAGGGTAAGGCGGTAGTGTTCTACAGTAGTACATCCCCAAAGGACAGGGCTAATGCCTCGTGTATGCTTTGTTGCTACATGGTTTTAGTCCAATCGTGGTCTCCACATCAAGTTCTTCAACCAATTTCTCAAATTGATCCACCATTGCAAGGCTTCAGAGACGCTGGATACTCTAACGCAGATTTTGAAATTACTATCCAAGATGTTGTCTATGGTATGTGGAGAGCAAAGGAGAGAGGAATGATTGATTTGACTTCGTTCAACTTGGAAGAATATGAGCAATATGAACGAGTTGACCAAGGTGACTTCAACGTGATATCGAAAGACTTTATAGCATTTGCATCTCCACAGCAAAATTCCCGGAAAACCTTGAACGAACCATTCCGAAAGGTGTTGTCATACTTTATAGAAAACAATGTTCAGCTTGTTGTCCGGTTAAACTCTCATTTGTACGATGCTGCTGAGTTTACAAAGAGAAACATTCAACATATTGACATGATATTTGATGATGGTACTTGTCCTACTATGGACTACGTTCACAAGTTTATTGGAGCTGCTGAAACTATCATTAGTCGTGGAGGTAAGATTGCTGTACATTGCAAAGCTGGGTTGGGTAGAACTGGATGCCTTATCGGTGCTCATCTTATTTACACACATGGATTTACTGCAAACGAATGTATTGGATACATGCGTATGATCAGACCAGGTATGGTTGTTGGACCCCAGCAACACTGGCTTTATTTGCATCAGCATGATTTCCGTGACTGGAGACATACCATGGTGTTGGATAATAGACCAGAAGAATTTATTGGTGGCTTATTTCCACTCTGTTCTTATGATGAATATAGGGCTAGAATGAAGCAGGAAGCAAAACAAAGAAAGATACAGCAACAGCTGCAACTGAACTCGCCCTATGGACACATGGACTCTTCCTTCCACACTCCAATAAGACGGAGAAAGATCAGTGGTGCGTTGGCGGCCAAGATTCAAACTGCTGTGCCTAACGACTCACCAGGGCAACCCAGAAAGTACAAGGAAGCAGACAATTCGGGAGTCCTTGAAATTATCAACAATTCGGATGAAGAAAATGTCATGGATATTCAGATTCCCTCTCGGGAGGAAGTGGATGATTCTCCAAAGAGAGACGGCCATGAATGGAAGGTATTGCGTTCCATTTCGGTCAATAGCACCAATCAACCAGTTCTGCTTACTAAGACCACCACAACCACTACTACACGTACAGTAAGCACCACTCTTTCGTCATCACCCCAGTCATCACCTAGTGGCGCAATCAAGATGCCAAAATCACGCTCAACCTCCAGAATTAACTCAGGGATCAAGAGTCCCGGGTATCTGAGAGTGCTGTCTGGCGGTATTAGGAAAGTTAGTGGCAAGAAGTTTTAGAGCACCTTCTCTTGCATCTCTGGCTTGGTAGTGTACATTAGTATGTTGTTTCTTGGTTCTATGTATAATTGTAATATTGCTTATGTCTCCTCGTAAGTTGCCTCTGTCACTTCAAGTGATTCATCAATTCTTCCAAACGCTAAGATATCGTAATCGGAAAACTCTAAGTCTTCAAGAATCTCGTCGTTCAATTCAATCCAATTGTTGTCGTAGGGCGCAGCTTTATCTTTAGGGATTGCCAACTTTATCTGATCAGGGGTAAGCTGCGTCTTAAACTCTGATTTGGGAGTATCAATATCTTCTTCAATATCGTCGATGCCATCAACAATTCCTCCCGATCCGTTTATGGATTCGACGAGCTGATACTTGAGATTTTCCACAGTCAATGACTTCTTGATGTTAGGATCGATTACAATGAAATATGTCGATGTCTTTCTCTTGAACTTGAGGATGACAACTGAAGCTGTGTTTCGATTGAGTTTAGGTGGCTATTGTTAGTAAATATGGTTGATGGAGTACAGGGGATCACACACGTACCATTATGACAGTATTTAATTAAACTTGATTTGCCGCGAAACTTGTCCTTCCAGTAAATAAATCTCAAGAGTAATGCAACTTTTTGGCAATTGTCTGATACTTATCGGTGGAATAGGATTCCAGTTTGATTTAAATAAGTGGGCTATAAAAAGGCATGAATATCTTATTTCATATCATTAATGTTTACAAAATTAATACAATTAATACAAATTTTTACAATTATGAGATTACTTTTTTTTGCATCAGCATCAAATAAATTTGATCATGAAGTCAAAGGATTCCAAACTCTTACATTCAATCCACTTACCATTTATTTTTTAGACACGAACAGATCAAAGTACTTGCGTACACAGGTGATTACTTTATCACAATGAATCCTCTAGAAAAGTCACTACATCGACCAGCAGTACTATCGTTATACAGAGCTTTGTATCGCCATTCACGCAAACTTTGTATCGCTCCACCAGCCACGGATACCCAAGCATATCATAACCAAGAAATACAGCATGAAATCTACAAATACACTCAGTTCCCCAAAGTATACTTGCATCAAATCAGTTTTGAACTTGTTCATGGTATTCAAACAGAGTTTAGAGTCAAAAGAACACTAAGTTCATTCATAAAGTCATACATTCATGCCGTACAGTTAGAAGAAAGCCTACAGTCCTTTATCAGAGATGCTAAAATCGTCCCATTGCTCCAGAACATCAAGACATTCCACACACACCAGCACAAGCTCCAACAATGGCGATTCAATTTCCTTTCAAACAGACAGGAAATCGAAGCTGTCGTTAGAAAACATACCAATGAATTGAAAGTACGACGTAATGAAGCTAAGCATATCCATCCCACGAAAGAAATTGATAAATTCCACAAGCTCAATCGTAAGAAACAAGCGGAAACCATTGCCAAGCAGATGGAAGAGTCTCGTGATAACTCCAAGCACCTTCTTCGTCGATTCTTTCGCTGGCAACAGTTTAATCACGTAATTCCCAACACACTTCGTCTGTGCTCGACTCCAGAGTTGTTTCAATCGGAGGAAACACATTACCAACTGGAGTTGCTGGGATCAACCAAACACGCTATGCTTGAGTCAGCGTATGACATGGAGTATGTCAATGCAATTATCAAACCATCTGTTGAGTTTGATATTAACAGATATCATTTTTTGGGTCAGCTCGATTCAATTGTTAACGAAAAGGGTCCGTATAAAGTCAAAGTGAAAACCACTTCAGCAGGAGCAACACTTATGCCATACATCAAAATGCCTTACCAACGTCCACAACTAAGCAAAACTGCCATCGATGCGAAGCGTCTGTGGACGGCTAGCAGAATCAAGAATGTATGGGAATCTGAGCCAGGAAAGATAAGAGATGAAAATGTCCTTGCTGATGGCAGCTATAGTATTGTCGGCAGTAAGGGTTTTGGCCCCGAAGAATGCATACACCCTCGATATTATTACCAAGGGTATGCGGAGGCCGAGGCGGCATGGGAATGTCTTATAGAACAAAAGCCATTTCGTGAATGTCTTGCACTGTGGATAGCCCCTTTAGAAGTTACATCTCAAGCGGTCAATGATAACTTGAATAAGTTCATCAAGGAGTACCAAGATTTGCGGAATCCCGACTCTCCTATTTTTATTGAGAGGGAGAAACTCCAGGAACAACAGTTTGAACATTATGATAAACTTGTTGTCAAATACGGTGAGCTTTTGGAGCAGCTCAAGAAAGATGGTGTCCATAAGCACTCCGAGATTGTCAACAGTAACCGGCACAGAATGAGGTACGGTGAAATACTTGCCAAGTATTCACTTAGCCAGCGTGAATTTCCTGGTCTTGAAGAAACCGAACGTCTTGGAATGGGGAAAACATTAGCCGATTACTTGGATGATGTGGGTTATAAGAGTTTTGCCTGGGGGAAGCCATTTTATAAGCGGTTTAAAATGAATCCATAAACTTCTGTTCATACAACATATCCACCAAAACTTTGATTGTTCGTAATGTAACCGTCTAATGCTCTTGAAAGCTTTTCTGTAGGATCGTGTTCCTCATCGTCCTCATCTAGTACTTGATCACCCTGTAGATTTGATTCCTTTTCAATAATTTCAAAGTCTTCAATCAACTTAATGAGTTCGTTAGTATCTGCCTGCTCATTTACTGTGAGACCGTTCATCATGGTTATAACGTCAGTTAAAGTTTTACCTTGCTCTTTGAGTTCACGGTGCCTGGCTAGGACTTCTTCCAAACATGTAATGCTCTTTTCGTACCATGATTGTGGAGCAATATCCAAGAATGGTGGTGTTGTCAAGATATCCTTCCTGGCAAACACAGCTTCATTGGAGAGCTGATTGCGATAGAAGATTGACGCCTGGTAGTGATCTTTGCAGCAGTATTGTGAGAGGTATGTATTGGGCAAGATCATTGAAGGTTTGCGGTTATAGATCTGGAACCGGGTGGATACACCTTGGTCCTGAAGCAGGGCCAGTATTGTACCGTTGCTGTTGGCTGACGGACGACGCACGTATTGTTTGGGTGTCTTGTCACACACCAAGTAGCCACATTGGTGTTCGATATTACGTTCTTCGACAATTTCGTCGTACAGCTGCTGAGTCAAGTACCGACTGAGCAACTTGAGTAGTGGGAAGTCGACGCTATGATCGACGAGTAACTCAGTAATAGTTAATTGGAGTCGCAGGGCCTCCGCGGGAGTAAGTACATCTTTACCAGCAAGTGGCTGGATATGTACCAAGAACAGATCTATATTTAGCGTTTCCATTTGTGAATTGGTGAATTGCTGATGACCTAGAGAGTGTGGTGTCGGCTTTATCAATGGAGTGTATGGGAGAGTGCGGGTAACTTTAGATCGGGATCTTTCTTTACACAATTACGGCCGATTCAAGCCAAATTTAAGCAAGAACGGCACGTATCAAGGCTACAGTTGCTACGATACCTAGTATTATCTATTATGGTTCGATCTCGACATCGTGTTGCGTCGCAATTGGATGTACCATCCAGTCGTTTGCAATCACCACCGCGTTCACGGTCTTCAACAACCACGTCCTTTCTCAACTACGTGGCAGCTGGTTCTACTGCAAACAAATCACACAAAGATCGCTTTCTCTCTCTCTACAGACTATTGATATTAGAACTCAACTTGCCAGGAAATGAAAGCAGACCCAAGTCCACATCCTCACCTGGCTTGGAAGCTGATCATTCGTTTGAAGAACTTATAAACATGATCAAAGTACCGATATACCTAGAGAAATTTATGACATTTGGCCTCTTGGTATGTATCAATTCATTTCTTACTTTGTTTACTTTGGTTCCCCTCAAAATCTTTATTATTGTCTGCAAAAGCATTTTCACTATTTGCTATACAACTAGATCATCAGGTTCGTTGGTGATACCCCACTACTTCCGTTGGATAAGAAGGGATGTTGTAACATTGAGCATCATTGCATTGTCAGTTATCTCTCTTTCTTCTCCACGCTTAGACATTTCTCGAATGTACCACGATGTTCGTGGTCAGACTGATGTCAAATTGTATGTCATGTTTGGGGTATTGGAAGTCGCCGATAAACTTTGCTCATCATTAGGACAGGATTTCCTTACTATTCTCCATAAGTCACCCATTAGGTCGGCCAAGTTTGCTTGCTTCTTTGTTCTTTGTTCTCTATACTTGTCATTCCACGCATACATCCTCATCTACCAAACAGTCTCCTTGAATGTGGCAGCCAATTCCTACTCCAATGCATTATTGGCCCTTTTACTTTCAAATCAGTTTTCGGAACTTAAGGGGTCGGTGTTCAAAAAGTTTGAACGTGAGGGTCTCTTCCAAGTATCTTTGGCTGATTTGACTGAAAGATTCCAGTTATCTCTTATGTTGGGTATAATTTCATTACGTAACTTGCTCCAATTACAAGGAACACAATTGGGACTCATACCTAATAGTTGGAAAAGCTGGAATACATGGTTTGGTGCCATCTTTGGTCCAGGAATTGTCGTTATTGGAAGTGAAATATTTGTGGACTGGTTAAAACACTGTTACATCCTAAAGTTTAATAAGTTTAGGCCACTGGTATACAAAAGTTACTTGTACGTACTAAGCTTGGACTATTTACAGGTGTTCAAGTCCACCCCGTCTTCCAATTTGCTGCATGAATTGATTGACTATGTCGTACTCACCAAGCGAATTGGATTGCCGTTGCTTGCGGCTGCAGCATGTTTTCTCCGTATGACAATTTCTGATTTTAGTCACATCTTCACTATAAAGGTATCATCTCCAATTTACCTGTTTCTTGGAAGTCTGGCACTTGTATTGGCTACATTTTTCACTTTGCTTCTAATCCGATTATTGCTCGGATTAGTGATAATGAAGATGGCAAACAATATCAAGAATGAGCATAATGCTCGTCAGGAAAAACTACGCCATCAATTTAGGTTCTCCAGTTTAGAAGAAGACGCTGATGTCCTGTTACCTGAGGCTGATTCGATAATATCTACACCTTCATCGGTAAATGAGGGCTCGCAGACTCCTATTGATCTTACATATATTCCTGGAATTCCAAATACCGAAGCTTCTTCGATAAATCCAACCACCAGAAGTTTTTTGTATGATTTTGGCGAGCTGGTACCGCCGACAGTCGAAGAAAAGCGGAATAAGCATTTTAAGGCCGACGATGAACTTGAAAAGGTTACACGGTATGGAATGTCAAGCAAACGCATCTGGTAACTATATACACGAATCAGATATATATACATAATTATATTCTAGGTTTCAACAAGTAATCCTTCATAACTTGGTTGATGTAAGTAACAGTTTGGGGTCTTGGCTTTCTCAATCTTGCGGAGAAAGCAAGAGAAGCAGTAAGCAAAGCCAAGGCACCAGCTTGATGAGCAGCAGCCAAAGGAATTGGAACCAAGTAGATCAAGGTACTAATACCCAAGGCGACTTGAAGAGTGACAAAACCCATCACAGTGTGAACCATCTTTAATGCAGGCTTTGGAACAATGGCCTTATTCTTAGCAGCATAGAGGTGGAGAGCCAATACCGAAAAGAATGTAGTGGTAGCAAAGATACGGTGCACAAGTTGGACAGTGGTTGGGTTCTCTAAAAGGTTCCTCCACCACAAGTCCGACTTGTCAGGGAGTCGAGCATATACTGGCGACATCAACTCATTGGCAGTTGGAATGTAGTCATCACCCATATGTGGGAAAGTGTTGTAAATCAAACCGGCATCAAGCCCAGCAACCATACCACCAGTCATGGCAGTGACAAAGGTAAGACACAATAATGCGTAACCAAAACCACGGATCTTCTTTAATGCAGGGTTATTCAATTGAGAAAAAGCAGTCTTGACAACGTTTGGTGACAGTTTAGCTTCCTTAAGCCACTTGTTTTCAGTCAAAATTTCAAATCCTGTCCACAAAACACCCAAATACATCAAGAATGCAGCACCCAAGTGGGTCGTCAATCTGTATTGAGAAACTGTAGGCTTGGAGTTTCTCTCAGCCAAGTTTTCTTCATCCAAACCAGATTTGACCATCCACCAACCAATTGCACCCTGTAAACCTAACAAACCAGTTAAACCAATGACTCTCTTTGTGACATGGCGACTGAAGCGACCCGTCTTCCAGAAAAAAAGAGCTGGAAGAATAAAGAACATACCGATACCTCTGCCAACCAATCTGTGTCCCCATTCCATGCTGAAGATAAATTTAAACTCATCAAGGGTGATATGGGAGTTTAATTGCTTGAACTCTGGGGATTCTTTGTACTTATCAAATTCTTCTTCCCATTCTTTTTGATTCAATGGAGGAATTGCTCCAGTAACAGGTTTCCATTCAGTAATAGATAATCCCGATTCAGTAAGTCTAGTTAAACCACCAAGAACAACGATCCCAAAAACAAGTCCTGAAGTACTGAGCAACCACCAACCAATAATCTTATTAGAAATTACTTTTTCTGTCCTTCCTTTCTGAGCATGAAGTTCAATAGGTTTGGTAATATTGGCTTTGGTGAATGCATCTACCTTAACTGATGCTGTAGTGTAACGCCTGGTGAAAAAGTTGGAGAAATTAAAAGATTTCTTTGGTGTGAGATTCAAACGACTTACCCGTGTTTGAGTAAGCGTATTCAACATAAACGAGTTCTTCGTAAAGAAGAATTTGGTCTTCGAAAGCATATTGCTGAATAATTCTTATCCTCTCATTCACTGGCGAGATATTTGGTGTGTAATGGTGCGATCGGGCGTGCACATAAAGAATTTCCGGATCACATTCCTTTTACAGTGGCCATGTGGCTTAATGTCCACTTGAAGTATGTGGTAGTAGCCACAATCTATGAAATTGATGTATTATACAAATTAAGAATCATATAGTTAATACTCGAAGTGAAATGTGTTCATAATGTATTTTTTTGTTTCTTTTTTGGTACAATTTGGTCTTGTAAATTTAAGCGGCCAGAATAGTATGCACATATGATGAACTGGAAATATTGATGTGAGCGAGACAACTGCATTAGTTTCTTGGTAGACACTCAAATATTTTAACATTTTATATATAGAAAATATAGCTTGGTCCTGTAGAAATGGAACTGATTTGATGTTTCAACTAAATTTCATCAATGTTTGTGTCTATTTGGGTGAAGTAGTATATACCTAAAGTTGGTAGTTCTCGTACCAAAAATTTAGTAGTTACAATTGCTAGTGAATCACTCAAGTGTCATCAAGATGTTAGTCCCCCATCCAAGAGAAGTGCTTAGTTTTTGTCATCATTAAGTACAACTACTTGCAATAACTACAATCTGGGAAGCATATGCAATGATAAAGGGTCACATTAAAACACACTATTATTGGTTTGGCCAGACAATGGATGCTGAAACCAATATGTCCTTGTACAATTTTTTTGATTACGTTACTGTATACATTCATTCATTCATTCATTATAATTATGTCCTATCTTTAGTGACATCTCCACCAAGTAGTAAACCCGAAGTTGTTATCTCTCTACTGCAAAAAGTACATGTGAAATTGCCGAAAATCGCATTAGATTTTTGCAACAAAAAGAAAAAAAAAGCAAGAGAAATCCTAGGCAACCTTTTCCTTACCGATATACAAGAAAGTTAGATACTACACGATGCCTCTTGAAACAGTTATGTAACGACGGTTTCATGTGTTGTAGGCTTTTGTAATTCACTCCAAATACGGTAATTAATTTAAACTTGGCTGACATGTGATTCCCATATAAGGCCAGGTACTTCCACATGAAAAAATATCATGCCAGATATATTCAGTATAAAAGATCAAGGTTGCGCGAGACGAAAAGCTCACTTGAACCAGACAATAATAATATGCCTGCATTAGAGATAACTGCTGCAGCGATTTTGGGCACACAATTGCTAGATTCAAAATATCACATTAAGGAGGATGTATTTTTGCTCCAAAAAGTGATCAGATCAACTGTTTCTTATCTTTTTAATGTATATCGAGGCAGAGCCAGTTACTGGTACTACTTTGAGCAAGCAACAAAGAAATATCCTAATAACCGGGCGTTAGTGTTTCCACGTCCATTGAAAGATGCTGGTCCCGTTGATTTAGATAAGGACGGCAATAAGATTTACCACACACGATTTTCCATGGAATCGTACACCTACAAAGAATTGTATGATATCGTGTTGAGACTCTCACATGTATTGAAAAATGACTATGGTGTGACTGCTCAGGACACCATTGCAATTGACTCAATGAACAAGCCTTTGTTCATATTTTTATGGTTGGCACTTTGGAATATAGGAGCAACCCCGGCTTTCCTCAATTTTAACACCAAAGACCAACCATTGGTTCACTGTTTGAAAATCGCAGAAGCAACTCAAGTATTCATTGATCCTGATTGCGCTGATCCAATTAGAGCCACTGAAACAGCCATTCAAGAACAATTGCCTCATGTGAGATTACATTTCATTGATGAACATGCGTTCTTGGAGATGTTGAAAGATACTTCTATACCCTCATACAGAGCCCCCAATAATACTAGAAGACCTACGGACACGGATTCTTCTTGTTGTGCTTTGATCTATACTTCAGGAACTACAGGATTTCCTAAGGCAGGAATCATGTCTTGGAAGAAGGCATTTATGGCCTCATCTTTCTTTGGTTATATTATGAGAATCACTTCAAAATCGACTGTTTTAACAGCAATGCCGTTATATCATTCGACTGCAGCAATGTTAGGCGTATGCCCCACTTTTCTTGTGGGCGGATGCGTAGCTATCTCGCAAAAGTTCTCTGCTACATCGTTTTGGACTCAGGCCAAGCTTACTGAAGCTACCCACATCCAATATGTTGGAGAAGTGTGCCGTTACTTAATGCATGCGGAACCCCACCCTGACCAACAATCTCATAAGGTAAAAATTGCTTACGGTAATGGATTGCGGAAAGATATCTGGTCTGAGTTTAAGAAACGGTTTGGTATTGAAGCAATTGGTGAGTTTTATGCTGCCACCGAATCTCCAATTGCAACTACAAATTTGCAATATGGTGACTTTGGGGTTGGGGCTTGCAGGAAATATGGTAAGATAATCAATACTGTGTTATCTTTGCAGCAAGTTCTTGTACGGATGAACCCCGATGATGAGAATGAGATCTGGAGAGATCCTAAGACGGGGTTGGCAATAAAGGCTGCTTATAATGAACCAGGAGAAATGCTAATGAGAATTATGAATACGAAGAAACCGGAAGAATCTTTTCAAGGATACTACGGTAACAAAAAGGCCACCAATTCCAAGATTGTTCTAGATGTTTTTAAAAAGGGAGATGCTTGGTTTCGCAGTGGAGATTTATTGAAGATGGATGATGATGGTTTACTTTACTTTGTTGATCGTTTAGGTGACACTTTCAGATGGAAATCAGAAAATGTATCTGCGTCGGAAGTTGAGCATGAGCTTATGGGATCCAAGGCTCTTAGGCAAACTGTTGTGGTTGGGGTTAGAGTACCTAATCATGAAGGACGTGCTGGTTTTGCTGTTGCTGAACCTCTTGAAGATTTGGCTCAAAAAGAGACTGAGGTATTGCAGATGATTTACGACCACGTAACGAAGACACTCCCGAAGTATGCAATTCCACAATTCATCAAGCTTACATCTACAATTGAATCCTCTCACAATCATAAAGTGCCAAAGAATCAGTTTAAGAATCAAGTTCTCCCCAAAGGTGAAAAGGGTAATGAGATGATCTACTGGCTAAATGGTAAAAAGTACGAAGAACTTACTGAATCTGCTTGGTCAACCATCGTGAGTGGTAGAGCAAAGTTATAGAAACCTCTTGTTGCAATAATATAATTGGAAGCTAATTTTAAATATTTCAGTATTAATATTTAATTTTCTATTGCTTGTCAGAGATAGCAACGACACCTGGCAACTCCTTACCTTCTAACAATTCCAACGAAGCACCACCACCAGTAGAAACGTGGGACAACTTTTCCACAACACCGAACTTCTTAGCAACAGTAGCAGTGTCACCACCACCGATGATGACGGTGTTACCCTGTTCAGCAGACTTGACAGCAGCGTCCAACAAGGACTTAGTACCAGCAGCAAACTTTTCAAATTCAAAGACACCTGGTGGACCGTTCCAGACAATGGTCTTGGCCTTGGCAACAGTGGCAGCAAACAATTCTCTAGACTTTGGACCAGCGTCCAAACCCATCCAGTTGTCTGGAATACCTTCTTCTTGGGTAGCAGTGGAGGTGTTAGCGTCCTTGTTGAAGTCATCAGCGGTGACGAAATCAACTGGTAAGACGATTTCAACACCGTTCTTCTTGGCCTTAGCAACCAAGTGTTCAACGTTCTTAGCACCTTCAGCATCAAACAAAGAGGTACCAATAGCCATGTTGTCTAAGACCTTCTTGAAGGTGAAGGCCATACCACCACCGACAATCAAAAGGTCAACCTTGTCTAGTAAGTTATCAATCAATTGAATCTTGTCGGAAACCTTGGCACCACCCAAGATAGCCAAGAATGGTCTGACTGGGTTTTCCAAAGCCTTAGCAAAGTATTCCAATTCCTTGGCCATCAAGAAACCAGCAGCCTTTTGAGGCAAGTCCAAACCAACCATGGAGGAGTGGGCTCTGTGGGCAGTGCCAAAAGCGTCATTGACGTAGACGTCAGCCAAGCTGGTCAATTGAGCTCTGAACTTCTTAACATCTTCAGCCGAGGCCTTGATCTTTTGTCCATCCTTCTTTTGGGAGCCTTCTTCTTCAATGTGGTAACGCAAGTTTTCCAATAAGAAAACTTCACCGTCAGAGCCGGCATTGACAGCCTTTTCGACTTCTGGGCCGACACAGTCGCTCAAGAAGTTGACCTTCTTGCCCAACAAGGATTCCAATTCAGCTGCAACTGGGGCAAGAGAGAACTTTTCGTTTGGCTCACCGTTTGGCCTGCCTAAGTGAGAAGCAAGGATGACAGCCTTTGGCTTGTTTTCCAAGACGTATTTGATAGTTGGCAAAGCAGCAACAATACGTTGGTTGTTGGTGATGGTCTTCCCGTCCAATGGGACGTTGAAGTCAACTCTGATGAAGACACGCTTGTTGGCAACATCGAGGTCCTTGACAGACAATTTATTAGATAAAGACATTATGATTCGGAATGGAATACAATTGAGTACTAAACGCAACTTTTCACAAGGGGATCGGTTCGTTAAATAGTAGCGAGGGGCAGGTCGGAGTTGAGCTCCGAACGAGCGAACGGGCGAGTACCATCCGCCGGGGCACGACCTGGGTCAGACCACGACAATTCATGCACCACCTGGGGTCCCTACCCTGCTGGATATCGTGTTACGAGCAAATAACGCATGATATTGGTCCCTTACATCAGCTAATAGTGGGCATCTAATATGCCCCTTACGCTTTCTCTGGTAGCCCATCATTCATCACCCCATCCTTTGGACCGTACAGCCCCGGCCAGCGTGAGGTTTGTCGTCAGTCACTGAAGCACAAAAACGAGATATGTCGTGATGTCGCAGAAGCTTCGAGAATCATCGTTAGACTTCCTATAAAGACACAAGCCGTAGACTTCAAATTTTTGCTTCTACTCACACAAATCATGGACAAACTACTCCAATGGTCAATAGCTCAACAGTCAGGGGATAAGGAAGCAATAAGCAAGATTGGCGCCCCTGATCCAAAGATGCTCAACCAGCTTTTTGGCGGTCCTGACGAACCTACTTTGATGAAGCAGGCCATCACTGTGATTTTGCATCCTGAAGCTACTTTAGAAGACAAAGAAATTGCGTTTGAGAACTTTGAAATGCTTATTGAAAACTTAGATAACGCCAACAATATTGAAAACATGAAGTTATGGCCCGCAATCATTCTACAATTAGATGATAGCGTAGCAAACTCGCTTAGAGTTTATGCTGCCTCAGTCATTGGTATTGCTGTACAAAACAACCCTATATCGCAAGAAGCGTTTTTAAAGAGCGAAGGCTTGAAGCAGTTGATCCACTCTGCAGGCTCTTCCAACTTAGAATTACAATTGAAGTCGCTATTTGCAATTGCTTCCTTTATTAGAAATTATCCAGAAGCATATGCACAATTTGACAGTTTTGGAGGTTGGAACTTAGTCACTTTGTCTAATGAACAGACCCCTAAAGCCAAACTTAGAGTATTATCCTTGGTGTCAGCCATATTTTCCACAGGGATGGACAGTAAGAAGGAACAACAAATCTCCAAGGATAACTTGGTACAATACTTGAGCAAGACCTTAGAGGTAGATGGTCATACTGGCTGTATTGATAAGGCACTCAACATCATCACCCAATTATCATCATTGGGTTACCAGTACAGTTCTCTTGAAATTGCTGAATTATCCCAAGGTATGGATCGTATTAAGCACCTAAGCGACAGAATATCCCATGACGACTACCACAGCGCAAAGAAAATTGTAAACTAGTGTATAATAGACAACTCAATCATTAATTAACTCATCTGGATTATCAGCCAAAAAGGCCTTGCACATGGCAAGATCTGTAGACGGAGGCACAATATTTTTGCCGTTTATATCTTGTCCTAGTGATCCTTCTCTCTTAAACTGGTCGAACAATTTGTGCATGCTGGGATATAGCGCCCACAACTTATCTGTTTTGGGTCCCGTCATCAACTTGAATTGACGAATTGTCTGGGAATAAGTAGACTTAGTATCCGTACCTGACTTCACCCTGCCCAAGTTGGATAGTTTATGATTTCTCTCATATTTGTCGTAGAGAGATGCTGAAATTGTATATGAGAAATTGTTTAGCCATTCAATAGCTTCCTGATTTGATCTAACAGGAAAAATGTTGACACCCAATTCCAACTGTATCCTATTAACAAGATTGCCAACTTCCTTAGAAGTAAGGCCACTTTGAGAGGCAAATGTCTTCCTCTTCACTGCTCTTACTTCTTCATTGAGTCCCTTCAACACCTCATTCTTGTACCTTTGGTTTTCAAGGTTCTTAAGCTGCAATAAGAACTGTTCAAGTCCTTCAACCATAATTATTACGTGGTAGTCAAGAGTGGGGTCCTGTCTTTGAGCCACTCGTATCGCAGCTTCCTGCTCTGAAGCTATAGTTCGTCCTTGTATGTTGTTTATGAATTGCTCGGTGTTGTAATAAAGCACTAACGTCCTTTCTTGACAGCGTGTAGGGGGACAGGGTATAAATATATCAGTAGAAGAATCATACTTGGCCTTAATTTTTCTGTGCCACATAATCAAAGGAATATAACAGGAATATTGCTCGATACTGGTGTGTTCCATTACGGTATCGATGCCTTCAAACTGTGAATAAATGCTGGTGGGGATTCGAAGTATTATTTCTGCTAGAAGATCTTCTCTTGCACGTGTAGCTTTATTTGCTTCCTTAAATTGCTGAGGCGTATAAGCATAAGTTGGCTTCGTGGGAGAAGAAATTGCTACTGGATCGGAAAGAATCAACGGTAAAGAGAAGCTATCTTTTTGAACATGAGGTTGAGTTGTGGGTGACAGAGGAGGGAGCTGCACAATGCTTCTATCACTAACAGTTTGAGGTACTTGAGGCTGGGGCGAGTTTTCTCGTACAACTCTGTCACTGGTAGTTGTTCTGGAAACTTGGAGTTGTTGTTCAAATGTACTATCAGGATCAGAAAGCCAGTTTGCCAAGTCTAGAAAGGAGGCATTATATTCCTTCTTTTGAGGATTATGATATGAAAAGGATGAATCTTCTATTGAATCTTCATGAACGAAAAGTGCTGGCAGTACGGAGTGGTCTGGAGTTTTATCACTTAGTATTATGATACTTTCATCACGTCGCACTGGGTCTGATGAGCTGTTGTTAGTAATGTTGTCTTTCACTACAAATTATAGCACATACATTTCTATCACCTCCTTATCTATAACATCGACTATTTCCACACTGTCCATAGTATTAACGCGTCAGCATGCTGTTTTGCAGTCACTATTTGTATGGGATCTATTTTTTTTGGGAAAGCGTACACGACCAAAGTATACCTTTCGTTTTGTTCTGATACCAACTCATACCTCTTACATAATAACAAATCAACAATGGTTACGCGAAGGCGGTCATTGAGCATGTCGATGGCACTCGGCAAAGAAGAACAGAACAAGATCAATGAATCGATTTTTGAATTGAAAGAAGTCCACAACACAATCAAGTACGATTGGCCTCAGCTACTTGGCGACAGTGCCAACCCAATTGAAACTGCCGTTGCATTGCTCGACGATACCTCGGTGGGCATGGCTCACCGCATGGAAGAATTTGCCAACATTAAGCAGAATACTGAACTGGCATTAAGAAATGTTGTCAATGAACACCACGAACTTTTCAACAACAGTGTTGGTTCTTACCATCTACTCATTTCAACATTAAGAGACTCCCAGCAAGACTCGCTAGAAATTAAGGAAATGCTTGAATCTACGACAAAAGATATTCACGATAGATCCGACGTTATGAACGAATTAAATCAGACCTCCACCAGATACTCTGAAATGATTGAGATCTTGGACGCTATGTCGGAAATGACAGCTATTCCGGACAAGATTGAACAGTTAGTAGTTGAAAAGAGGATCCATGAAGTGTACGATGTTATTGCTAATGGGTATATTACAGCCGAAAAGTATAACCTTTGGACACTACCAGCCATGAATACTATTCAAAATTATCTCGAGACCCAGTCAAATAACTTGTTTGATATGATTGTCGATGAATTGCAGAATGAAATTTATCTAAAACTGTCCACTAACGATGAAACGGATCATCATTTCTACAATTGGAAGAATCTTGTCAATACAAGCAATCCTCAATTATCTTCATTCAAAACCTTGATCACTGAGCTGAAGAACCTTGAACAGTATATTTACAATTCGGCTAACTTGGATATCTCAGAAATAGCTGATGTATTTACCAAACCAGTGGAAACATTTATCAAGAGTCAACTACCGAAGATTCACACTCATCATTCCAAGCAAAACGACGAAGTCGATTATGCTGTGCTTTTGGAGGCAACTCTGAATACCCATGTGGAATCGTTTAACTATATATACCAATTGTTACTGACAGCTTCCAAATTGAACAGATTACACCAAGTAGTCGAAATTCTTGCCGCTTCAAATCTGTCTGAGTTACATGGATTGGCAAACAGAACAACAGAGGAAATAAAAGCAACTATGGCAGGTGCATTAGGTAAAGTTTCGAAACTTCAGAACTTTGACCATCAAGTGACAGTCGCTGATATAATTGGTGTCAATAACCTCAGTGATTCATCGGTGGTTGTACTTCAATACTTATTTGGCTCAATATTTATCAAATGTTTGGCTGTTATCCAAAGACACAAAATTGTGTGTGAAATTGTCGATCTTATTGAGTCAGGTAAAACCATCAAGAAACCACTTTCTTCTGACTCGACTCAAAGAAATGGTATGGGTAATGAAAAGTACAGTTTGAATATTATTTGGAACAGCATGAAGAATGAATTGTATACGTTATTGATCAACTATATCTACGATCCTGCCATGGTTAATGACACATCTGACAATATTAGCAACACCAAGATCCACGAAATTGTCAAGAGAAAGGATACATTCCGCTTTGAAGATGTCACGTTCCAGAAGTCGTCTAAGAATGCAGAAGACTTGGAAACAATATTACAAGATATGTTTCCTGGCTTTGTATTGTCAGATAAAAACAAAAAGGATGGAGAATCAACTTCGCCATTCATTTATAACGAAAGCTTCAACGCAATGGTAGAAGTTATTGTCCCCAAGAGTTTGTTGAATATGAGAATCATATTGGAATTCTTTTTGATTTTTGTGGCTGGGTCCCAAAAGCTCTTCACCAACTTTGATCAAGATGAACATACGCTGCAAAACATGGTTGCCATTGAATTTTTCAACAACTTTGTCAAACATCAATTCTTATCCCACGTAAGAGAAAGTTTGAACGTGTTATTTACAGACTATATAGGCAGTGTGCCAAGAGGAGGATCCACTGGTCTTAAATTGGGATTAATTTCTTTGGACCACGCCGAAATGACCGATTCCCATATCAATGAAACAAACAACGACACAAGATCAACGGTGATTTTCCAAAATGCGTTGGATTTCAAACGGTTATTTCTCAACTTATGTTCAGCTTTGAACACTTCCTTAACTTATCGTCCAAATTACAACGATATTGCTTTGACATTCTTAGACAATTTCTCCACCACTTACTTGAGCTACTATCACGATTTATTGGATTCAGAAGGTGCAGATGTCATTCACTACAATACATCGATTATTGAATCGAATCGACCATCGCTGCAGATTAGTATGTGGATGAAATCACCAATTATGAATGAAATATCCGGCAAAATCTTGCTGGCTAACGGCAAACATGAAGGAATGGAAGGTCACTTGAAAAAAGAGATTGAAGTCTTGATGTATGCAAAGGATTCACGAGTTATTACTGTCAGTAAGGATGACTTACTTGATAAAGAGTCTTTCAACCAAGTATGTTATTTGTTATTGACGACTTCGTGGATCTTGAAGTGGTTGCCAATGGTGAAGAAGGAGTCAAATTACAAGATATATGACAACGAGGATATTTCCGAGGTTGATAAAATGCGTCATGATTGGTCTTTTTTGGAGAATGGTCGGTCAAACATTATTGTGACTACGAGTTATCATGATATCAGTCAGCAGAACATATATTTGGCTTTAAATTCAGAAAAGATAGGCAAGTTCGATGAAATTGTTGCGCGTTTTGCTACAATAAGAGATAAGACGTTGTTGGCGTTGAGATATGACTTGAGATGTAAGGTCATTTACTACATCAGCAAATCGTTTAGCAACAACGATTGGATGCCAGTTTCGGAACCTGGAGACTGTGATCATTATATTGGGTTGTTGAACAAGGAAGTATTTTCGATAGATAACAAATTGAATCGGTTTTTGAACGATGAGGAAAAAGAAGCTATCTTTATGGGCTTACCAGAATTCTTTAATGATTTTGTTATTAGAGGGTCAAACTTGGTGAGGAAGATCAATGCTAATGGTATCAAGCGGATATTATTGAACATTTATACCATGCAGCAAGTGTTGCGAAACTTATTAAAGCATCCCGAAACAGTAAACTTCACCAAGTCATCAGTTTATTTTGAGATGTTCACCATGAACGAATTCAATTTGATCAACAAGTTTAAGGATAAGCGCTATACAAGCGAGGAATACACCAATCTTGTTCGCTTGATCTATAGTGAAAAATTGGCCGACGGAAATGGTACGCAGTTCAACAAGTCTAAATACAACGATTTATTGGGCAAGGTGAATGCTGCCGCTGCAGCTTAGGTACAAAACTAGAACAAACTTTTCTATTAAGATTACACATGGTATAATATACATTATTAGATGCTAGCAGTGTGTCGTCTGGGGCACTCCCTTCATACCCTGTCTTTCTGCCATACGATCAAAGAAAAACCGGCCAATCCCTGAGCCAATGATTACTGCAAAAAAGTAAGGCAAGGAGTACGTCATAGCCAGCAACATCAAGGAGTAGTTTAAGAGATCAGGCACAATAAACAATATGAGTCTGATAATGTCTCTGAACACGCGCGAGGCCAAAGGTAATCCAGCACGGTGAAAGGCAGCCTCATCAACCGTCGAGACCTTGGAAGCATCAAGCTTGAACTCAGCCTCTGAACCAGAATCGCAGCAGCCGTCCTTGATGGCTGTAGGCGTGTACACTGGGTTATTCCAGACCTTTTGTTCCAAGTACAAGCGTAAATGCTCAATGCCCCGGGCAGCAAACGCCACGAAGAAGAGCAACACAAAAATTCCAAATGCCTGCCCGCCATTCTTTGCGTACAAGCCCTTAAACAACACTGGGTAGTTTTTGTACTCCCGAGTCAAGAACATGTGCATTGACATGCCCCCCATATCCATTGAGCTGTTCTGGGACATGCTGGAGTGACTATCGTTGCCCATAGACATACCAGACATACCAGACATACCAGACGTACCAGACATACCAGACATAGATCCCATACCCATCATGATTTAAGACAATTTAGTTTCCTTCCGCCGTACGTAGGCGATTCCCACCTTTCTTATAGTTTAGAGCAAAATTTATAGTCGATCAGATTGAGCAAATTTAATCTTAGATTTGGCTGCGCAATATTCCATTTCCTGATCGGGAATGCTTCACGAAAGGAGTTGCAAATTTCTTCACCCAATGCAACAACAAATTTAATAATGCCACGACAGGCTCAAGCGTTTAATCGTATGTTTAATGCTACAAATATAGAAGTATAAGAGGAAGAAGAAAAAACTAGAACCAGAGTTTCTCTATTTATCCAGCCGTTTCTCCAACAACGGACACCGTTCTTCGTCGTTGTTGGTGAGGATATGACTGTCCAACCAGTCTCTGGCACGATACCCTTTCTTGCCGCATGCAATACAGCTGCCCCTCAATGGAAGTTTGTCAGTGAGTGTACTTGAACTCTTACCCTTGGGATCATCAAACTGGAAATGGATATTCAACAAGTGTTTTTTGTAGTCATATGGCCGATTAAAGTTTTGTGTTTTGTGCTTACACATAAACTTGGGATACACGCACTGGAACCGGCCCACCTCGTTATGAATCCGCATGTGCCGTATCATGTCACGACTGATATACTTATCACAGATTGAACAGACAGCACCTTTGGTACTACGCTTCGATGCCTTAGATGTATCACTGCTAGCTGAATCTCTCCGTTCATATGGCGGCCGAGGAGGATACATCTCGTCCGACTCATCAGCTGACAGCATGTTTGGATCCTGATACACATTGACATGCCCACCATCAGCCTCGTAATTATTATTAAAATTATTGTTATTATTGACGTGATTGTTGAGATCGTTGTTGGTGTAGCTCTGATTGGTGCTGTTGGTATCGTAGTGTACGGCATTGTCTCCTGAAGAGCCCAAGAATGCAGCAAACTCTTTATGGTCATAATAGTCGTTAGTTTGTGGTTCAAACTGATTCTTGGTCTGGAAATCATAGTACTGGTCAAATGTATTCGTATTGTTGTTATTGAGCTTGATTGGCGGCGAGAACAACGTAGGACCACCGAACGACAGGTCAAAGTCAAAGTATTCGTGCTGGTTCAAACCCGGTGGTTTCATTGATGGAGTTAGTGTAGTCGAGTCTAGAGATGTTGTCTGATTGGATTCGAGTCCGATATCCCTCTCCAAGATTCTCAAGTCGTTCGGGTCGGTATCACCATCGACATCATTGAATACGGGAAACTTTGGGTTAAATGAAAAGAGATTGTCAGCAGCCATATTATTGTCGATATTGTCCAATTTAAGAAAGAATTCTGGCTTCTTTTTCTTTTCTTGCTTATCGTCGTTCTCAGAAAACAGCATAATCGTACCTTGGTATGAACTCAGGTTAACTAAGGGCGACAGCTGCTTGGGTGAACGTGTTTTGACCAAAGGGAACGAGTTCTGTCGCACAAACATTGGTTTGTGAAGCATTTTGACTTGTTTCGGTTGTGGCGGAGCAGTTGGAGGTGTACCAGGAGTCGACTGAATGGTCGCACTCATTCGGCGCTTGGGAAATGGCTCTTCGCTGACATAAAGATGATCTATCCTCGAGGAGGGTACTGAAGCTGAGTAGTTGAAGTAATCTGTTTGTGGTGGCATGTACATCGGTGAGTAATCGTATCCACTCGAGGGAAGATGGTTGGAGCCTGCTGAGTCAGGATTTATTGTGGAGAAAGCGGAATTTTCAAGAGCTACTGCATCTGATGAAAAGAAAGAGTTGATGTCATGGGGCGGGAGGTGCCCGATGTGTGGAGTAGGATGTCGTTCGTCTTGGTTGGTCATCTCACCATGGGCTAATAACTGCTGCATTGAAAACAGGATTAATGGTAACGTGAAAAACGAATTCAGGGTGCAGTCCTCCTTATTATGTGCAGGCAGTCAAGGGTGTTAATTTTTCGGCGGTTTTACTGGGACTTTTTTCCCTTAGGAAAGTGGAAGATTTTCCGGGCCGGTTTTGTATGTGTAGTGTGAATAGAAAGAAGGCTGTGGAGAAACAGGCGAATTTTACTTGCTGTTTATTTTTTTGGTCTCAGGAATTCGGAGTGAAATAGTGTTGTGTCGCAGTAGTCTCTTTGCTAAAAGAGGGAAACAGCCAATGTACGGAGTTAATGTGGTAAAGAATTTAGGTTAAGCAATCATACTTCTGCGGAACGTTAATAATGAATAAAATTACGAAGAGGATGAGGTTGTGGAAGAATAGCGTGATACCTCATCAAAAAAATTTTTCATTATTTTAGTTAGACTCTTAGTTAGATTAATGGTGAGATTAGATGACTACAAATATTTGAGCGTTATTGCAATGCTATGAATGCATAACAATTTCAATTTGCTGTATATTTGTTTAGCACCTTGCAAAAGTTGGCAGGGATAATTAGGCCTATGCATGACTCCATAGTAGACAAGGTTTCCCTTTCAGTTTTCCAGAACTCATCGCATGTGCATCCGAGGATGTTGCCTACAGATATTTTTTCTCACTGATTTTATTTTTCGTCAGGAGATGTGGAAAGAAGCATTGTCCACAAAGATAAAAATAATTGGCCAGTGGCCCCCAACGGAATCCCTTTTGTTTTCTAGTCACCCCTCTTAACGATTTTTTTTTGTAAAATATTGGAAAAAAGAGCCGTAACTAAGGTGACGGTCGATCTGACAAGATTGACAAAAATAAAATGTACCACACAGCAGATCTCTTGGAAGATGGTATTATTTTTTTCGTAAGACAGAAGACGATAAAGACCTGAACATTTCAGCTCCCCGTTTACTTAGTGGTTGCCAAGACGAGATTCGTATCAGAAAAAAAGCATGCGGTGCACTTGAAAATACAAGCGAATCTCAGATAAAGCGATTTCATCCGAATCTTCATTCAGGGTTTATTAGTGGGAGACGAGTACTAATGAAAAATACACTTTTGATCGGAGGCGGGATAACTAGTTCATTCGACATCGATTTATCTTGTGTACTACGCTACCTCGTTCGGTCTGTTACTGCCTTGACGAATTCCAAAATTCTTCAGCACTTCTCAACTTTCTTGATATTTTTTCTTGAAGTCTCTTTTGGGAGAGGGGATTACACAGGTTCTCGTTTCCGAGAAATTTTTCCTTTTGCGTTTCTGGAACGTATATCGTTCGGCGAATTTTTTTTTCTTCTTTCGACTACGAAGGCTTTTCTGGCGATCTGTTTACATCTGGGTGTTCATTTATCGTTTTTAAAAAACCTCATTTGTAACTTCCTCTCCACAAAGCAAAACCTTAATTTTTTGGAGACACCACATACCATTCTGATACGCCAGGCGCATACTTTACAGAAGAAAACTACGATTTCTGTCTGTTGGTTTCCCAATTTTTTTTTCATGCAATTCGTAACCATCCCCAGAACCCTAGCGGGGAATTTTGTAACTAGTTCTCTTTTTAAAGTCAGGTCATTGAAGTGGCTCCAATATCAGTCAGGTGCTGTTATTGTGTATGATTGGCGCAACCCTGCAGAAAAGCCATTTTCACCCGATCAATAATATCCCGTCACTTTGAAACCCACACTACATAATAAAGACATATTACAATTTGCTCCTCTAGATAGTATCGAACAATAATGAGCGCATATATTATCGGTTCTACCGGGTTAGTTGGTGCCCAGATGCTCAAATACCTTAATGAGTCAAAATACTTTGCCACAATCGGCACTGTCGCTAGACGCCCACCACACACAAAGTCTCCGAAGATTAACGCAATCGAAGAGAAAGATACTGATAAATGGTCTGACATCATTGAAGAACAAGCCAAGTCTGCCAAGGTGTTCTTTTCTGCGTTTGGAACCACTGCAGCCGATGCAGGTTCCAAGGAAGCCTTCCAAAAGATTGATTACGGTATCAACTACAACGCTGCCAAGGCAGCGAAAAAAGCGGGTGTAGAAGTACTCGTGTTAGTATCGAGTGTTGGTGCAAATTCCAACTCTTGGTTTTTTTATTTGAAGACTAAGGGTCAATTAGAAGATGATATCATCAAGTTAGGCTTCCGCAAAACGATTATTTTGCGCCCTGGTGTCCTATTAGGTACCAGAGAATCTTATTCTAAAGGATTTGGTAACGATTTGGCAGTTGCAGCTTTTAAGTTTACCCACGGGCGCAGATGGTTGTCTGGCATTGGAAACCCAGTGTATGGTGAAGAATTGGGTCAAATTGCTGTCAATTTGGCTCAAAAAGAGTGTACTTCCACTGAACCAGTGGTTGAAATTTACGATGGTAAAGATATCACCAAATTGGCTCTTGAGCTTAATAAGAAGTAGACAAGAACTAAAAACGTAATATTATACATGCTATCCAATCTAATATACTAGAAGAAGTAAAATTCCCAAACACGCCTAAACTTTATTCAACACATCTACACTTACTACTAGCATAGTCAGTGAGGATGTGAAAGTCTAGCCAGTCTTTACCTTTGAAACGGGCCCCACAAGGACAGGTGCCCCAATGGTCAAGCTTTTCGCTTAAGTTGTGCATTCTTTTAATGAGCGGGTCGTCAAACTTAAAGTGACGGTTAAGCAAATGCTTCTTGAAATCATATGGACGGTTAAATTTGCCTGTCTTATGGCGACACTGACTTCTTGGGAACAGACAGACAAACCGTGACTCGCTTTGGTGGGTTCTCATATGACGAGTCATGTCTCTAGTGATACGACGACCACAAAATGTACAAGTTTTGTGATCTACAAATTGGCTCTCCACTGGTGGAAGCATAATGCTGGAATTGGAGTTGAAAAGAGTTGTCATGTCTGGGTATTGATTAATGTCAATGTTGGCTGGTAAATGGATGGTCCCGTTACCCCGGTTAACTGGGACCTGGCGATATCCGTAAGGTGACATCATGTTGTAGGCAGTAGGCGTGGCCTCTTGTGGTTGACCTCTTTGTTCAGGTATCAGTACTGCCCACTTAACCCGAGAAGTATCTTCTTCTTGTTTAAAAAATGGCTGTCCTGTTGGCTGCAAAGATACTTGCGGATACAGTTGACCAAGAGGTTGAAACAGTACGGGCTGGGCTTCTGCTTGGAAAGGAGTTTTTACCGGTGAAATATTATCCAAGCTATTTTCATTCTGACTCAAACCATAACTGTATGATTCACGGTAATCATATTCTGGATTTGCAGTCGATGTAGTACTGTAAGTGGCAGTCGTAATCAGCTCATTATCAGAGTGATAATATGCCTGTTGGGGTTGTTGTTGAGGTGGAGGAGGAAGGGTAGGAAATGGATAATTGTAAGGCATATATGTGGTATTGGCTGCGTTGATGCCTTTTCCCTGGACATCAATCTCCAGTGTTAACGTTGAAGTAATAGGTTGAAAATTGAGTAATTCCATTTAACTAATGTAGAAGAATTACTAGATTGTGATTGCCTGGTCTTGGAGAGTAACTGAGCAATATATTTTTATTTAAGAAGGATTTTTGAAAATGTTTCCTCGATACCAAGTTGTATCAACTTTTAGTCAGTAAATATGCCTGGGGCGTAAGTGTTTAATTGTAACAGGGGAGAACTATTACAAAAAAAAATCAAAATGCAAGAAGTCTTATTTGAGGGACAGGGATCCCCTACATATTATATACACATGTATTAAGTGATTTTTAGTCTGTATCCGCCGTTCCTTAAACTGTTTGAACATAGAATACACAAAACCAACCCGAGAAAAAATAATTCTGAAGCCTAAAAAATAGTATTTTTCAAAAAATATATATTTTGATTTGCTCAACACATTATTTATTTTCTCCTCTAAAATACATTGGGAAATGAGTGAAAAAAATTACTTGAAGGCGGTGCAATTCTTCCATGTGACTAAAGTGCCGCTGATCGTATTGTTGAAGGGATGGAAACAAATCGGATGTTTAACAACTTTCGTTTATTTGTGATATTGGTGGAGGCGTTAAATTTTTTTTTTTACTCACAAAGAGATTGCGTGCAGATTTCGAATGAAACGTTCTTGCCTCGAATAGAGGACAATAGACCCAAAGTCTAATTCGCTTGTCTCAACTTTAACTTGGTATTTCAAGTACCCCTTGGTACAGGTCTCAGATCAACTAAGATTAGTAATGTATTATAAAAGAAAAAATTCATTCTAACCGTTTGAAACCGAGAGTGCATGCGACAAGAGCACTTTTCTTGGGGTCCTTGGTGGTAATTCCAATTTGTCTATAGAATTTCTGCAAAAGCATCGGTTACGAAATGCAAGGTGTACGTTTTAGCAAATTATCTTTGTTAATGTAATAAATTTATGTATGAAACACATTTTTATTCACAAACGACAAATGAGATTCTGAGAAAATAAGTCAAAACTCACAGGATGGCGAATATTAACTTTATTCGTACTTCTGCTGCATCAATATGGAAAGCTAGATGCATGTAATTCCTTTATATAGGTTAGAATATGGCTGGACCCAAGAATTTATTAACCCAAAAAGGCTATTAAATTGCGGCACCTAATAGTTAAAAGTAATTGGCTTTGCAAGGACAACCGACCTCAGTGCATTAATTGGGAAATAAATACTTTTGATCAATCTTACGTTCTGAGGCGTCATGGGTTTAATGAGGTAGACCCAATTTCGCTATCTACTCAAACGTTGGAAAAATAATTAAGGAAAACTTATGGCTTTTCCCGTTTCTCGCATAAATCTAAAAATAAAAGCCCTTATGCTCAATTTTGTACCAGATTTTGGGGCGGACTCCGCAGTAATTACACTCATATCCAATTAGGAAGCAAATGAAAGTGTGATTTACGAAATGTTTTGAAATGAAACGGTTACAACGGGGTACCAATTTTATATAGTCTTATCTATCCATCTACTTCAAAGTGCAATGCCCAACAGAAAAGTCTACAGGAAATTAATGTGATATGATTTAAGGCTTAGCTCAATGAATTCGGACAACAAGTCTTGTCACCACAAGAATAAAATAGTTTAGTTTGAATAGGATGGTCCGTCTCTATTAGTAGCTAAAAGAAAAGAGATAACAACAAAAAAGATTCTCAAACACCGAAATATGTAAAAGAGAAATCGACGAAGGTAAAATACCGCTTACCGAGCATTTACTCCTTTTTGGGTATGAAGCTTATTTTGAGAACAATAGGAGGGCCTGGGTCCTAATCAGGAATCTTTTAGCTGCTGTTAGACCCCGTGACTAAAAATTTCTCTGATATGCACCTCCAATTATGCTGACCCGGTGCATCGTTTCAAGTGTTATTCTAAAGGGATTTCTTCGAAACCCTCTATTTTTGAAATCGCTTATGTACGCAATTTTGCTTCTACACCTAGAACCTACTTTCGGCGAATTTTTCCGCTTGCTAACAAAATTTAAAGCCATTTATAGTAGATTTAGTTTATAAAGCGGACCAACGGATCACGGACCAAGAGTCGTATAGGTGAAGAACGGCAGTTTGGGGCGAAGAAAGATGAAAACCATCATCTAATTTAACCCCTACTACTCCTATTTCCTAGTCTTAGGTCCAGCCGTATGATGACGACACAGATTCTTGCACGTTCATTTCTGAAACGTAGACGAGAGAGGCCCCGCAATTACAATGCACTTCGCTTAATTCCAGTATAGGAAGGCATGGTTGAAACAGGCTCTAAAAACTAGGCGTACGGCACATAATTACTTCGTTGCGAATAACTAATGGGAAGGAACTCCACGGATTTTTTTAGGGTGTTTCCAGTAAATCCGATATCATCGAACCACAATTAATGCAATTATGATACCTGAATTAATCTTGAACGATTGAAACGCAGTTGCGCTTAGCAACATCATTATGTGGACGTTATAGTCACTAAAAAAGTTTATTAAACAAAGGTAAATGTATGGGTGCGGCCCAAGTGAAACGACAGAGTGTACTTTAGCTCGTACTAGTGTCAGGTGATGGATTCCAAGCTTTTTGGGCGGTCCTGCTACCCCTCCTTCCCCCTCTCTTTGGCCTGTGACGGCCCGATGGTTCCTGAAATCTGAGAAGAAAATGTCCCACATGAAATGTCGCCTCATTTCAGCTCATAACCCCCTATAACCGTCTGGTCCGACATTTTATTTCTTTTTCTGTTTTTACTTTCCTTTTGAATTTTAAGGTTTTGTTATTCTACAGTCCCGTCTTCACTTCTAATTGCAACTACTTTTGTGTTATTTTCCATAAAAAAAACAGGTGTACTTTCCTTTTTGTGATAGAAAATCCTTGCCGCACTATTCACACAAACACTCCTTCATGTCGTCAACTGCGCGTGATGCGCGACTTCCGAGGGTAGTATTGTTGTTTTTATACTGCGGTATAGGTTTTCTGTTTTGGGAAATAGCCAGTTAAAAGTAATTACCCGTTTCTGTTACCAACCAGACACGCGGGCTGGCTACAACAAAATTATATAACTCGGGGATACTGGACAAAAATGTAACAACGCCATCTAACTTTTGTCACTCCTTATGTATGTACTAAACCAATGAAGATTTTACTTGATACATTGTCTGTTTGCTCTGTTCCGTTGCCCAGTGTGCAACCAAGTTTCAGGGAGAGACATAGCCCCTGCCCCTCGGAACTCATTCTACATGTTTACAAATTTTCTGACACAAAGTCGCGAAGTTGTTTACTTTCGCGCCAAAATTCTAGTATCACATAAAAAGGAGCAAATCGCCTTGATAAAATATGGCCACCTAAAGCACTAACTAACTTACAGTCATTCCTTATGAAGTTTTCGTCCGCTGCCGTATTAGCTTTTGCGGCTCTTTCCATTGCAGCACCAGCAGCCGAACCTGCTGCTGATGCTGACTGCTCGTCTACCACTTTCCATGCTCACCACAAGCACAAGCGTGAAGTTGTTTACGACTACGCCTACGTAACCGTTACTGTTGATGGTGATGGTTCAACCATTGGTGAAGCAACCACAAGTCAAGTCTCTAGCGCTCAAACCAGTGAAACTGATGCCACGACTACATCGGCCACTACCCTGACCTCCGAGGTTCAAGCTTCTTCTGCTCCAACCACCTCGGCTCAGCAATCCAGCTCCGACCCTGCCAGCTCTTCTGCAAATAGCGCTGCTCCTCTGTCATCTTCCCACGCTTCCCCACCACCAAACGGTGGCTCTTTGGGCAACTACGAAAACCCTTCGATTGCCTTTGAAGATGGTGTTTTGGACTGTTCCTCCTTCCCCACTGACCAAGGTGTCGTTGCACTCGACTACTTGGGCTTTGGTGGCTGGTCCGGTATTGAAAACTCTGATGGTTCTACCGGTGGTAACTGTCGGGAAGGTTCTTACTGTTCCTACGCTTGTCAATCTGGTATGTCCAAGACCCAGTGGCCATCCAACCAACCAGCCAATGGTGTGTCCGTCGGTGGTTTATTATGTAAGGGCGGTAAGTTGTACCGTTCTAACACAAACACACAGTACTTGTGTGAATGGGGTGTTGACAAGGCTATTGTTGACAACCAGTTGTCTGAGACTGTTGCTATTTGCAGAACCGACTACCCAGGTACCGAAAACATGGTTATTCCAACCATTGTTGGGGGTGGTTCTACTTCTCCTATCACTGTCGTTGATCAAGCCTCGTACTACACATGGCAAGGTAAGCCAACCTCGGCTCAGTACTATGTCAACAACGCTGGTGTTTCTCAAGAAGATGGTTGTATTTGGGGAACTCCTGGTTCCGGTGTCGGTAACTGGTCTCCGTTGAATTTTGGTGCTGGTTACGTTAATGGTATTGCCTACTTGTCGTTGATTCCTAACCCAAACAATTACGATTCATTGAACTTTAACGTCAAGATTGTTGCCAACGGTGACTCCACCGTCAGTGGTACTTGTGCTTACGTCAACGGTCAATACCAAGGTGGCTCTGACGGTTGTACCGTTGGTGTTACTAGTGGTAGTGCCAAGTTTGTTTTGTACAATTAAATTTAGTTCGTGCATGTATATTAGGAAGCACTGACAATTTTGTTTATTGTTGGTGTTAAAATGTATAGTTCACGCTAACAAAGTTAGTGTTAAATGTACTGGGGTTATTTTGTTATTTAGGTAAAATGCTCAAAAAAAAGTTATATAGGTTGTAAATCGTACGGAGTATATGATTCGTCCATTTTACCTCCTCTTGTCTATTTCTTTTCACTAGATTCTCTACATTTAAAGCTAACCGCAGGTGTATACCAGAAGTTTTATCTATTTCTTTTATTTTTTTCTTTAGGGGTGTAGGGAGGTATTTTTGTCCTATATTTTTCGCTTGCATTTTTCGGCTACTTAATTGCTAAATAGGGACACCTCTTCTAAGTGATTTAATCACCTTTCGTAATAGGAATATCGCTATTTCAAGTAATTTAAAATTTTATTCAGAATACAACTACAAAAATGTTTCATATTTTTTCTTCATTCAACGTAATGTATATATGCAACACACAATTTATGTTGGGGGAGGGACGGGGTTTCAAAAAAAGTTGACAATGTCGCAGTATTGAACTATTTCTGAGCCAACACAAAGAGTATTGGTTCATTTTGCTGCGATTTAATCACCGAAATGACATGAAGTAAAAATAAAAGAACTCAGTGGAATCATTTACCAAGATGGGAATAAAATTTAGTAATCCTATTTGAAAAGCTTGACCACAATATTGCAACTCTTGTCTTGCTAAATAAGTTTTAAACCAATATGTTGAGTGTAAAATGAAATTTTGAATGTACTCTTTGGGAACCAGGTGGACGGCATAAAATTCTGGTAAGAAGGACTAGATGTAATTAAAATATCGTTTATTAATACATACATATTGCCAATCTAGGCAACCCAGTCCCAGAACTTTTCCCATAAATTCTTTGGGATTTCTTCGTCGATATAATCGTCTTCGATGGCACGGACACCAGTGTCAATGTCACATTCTTCCAAAGGAACTATAAATGCACGCTTGGTGAATGCCTTGCGGCCAAAGCCATTGAAGAAAAAGTGGAAAAAAATGTAAACCACGGCAAACAAAATAAGTGAGATATATGAAGTGAAAAACTTTGTAGCGGAAAATTGGAAGAATGCTTCGAAACCTTGTACGAATGTAATAATAAAGATGAGAACACTAGCATAGTATGCGTTGAAGGGCATCCACTTAGCCTTGTAGGGTAATGAGTCTCTAGAAATGTTTCTAGAACGAAGAATGTTCATGAACCGAATGTGAGTAAGACTGATCCATCCCCAGGCAATCAAACCGGCAGTGGCAGTGATGTTTAATAACCAGTCAAATGCGTTTTGACCTTGAGCAGAGGTAGCCAAGTAACCCAAAGCACCAAATGCAGCCGTGAACAACACAGTAACATAAGGCACACCTCTCTTGGTTGTCCAACGGAATTGCTTTGGAGCAACGCCAGCTTCAGCAAGACCATACAAGATACGGGAACCACAGTATATGTTCGAGTTCCCTGCCGAGACGATAGTGATCAAGATGATAGCATTAAAGATGTCTGGAAGCACCTTGGTACCAGAATTTTGCATAGCAATGATGAATGGAGACGAAGCAGTGTAAGCTGAATGGTCATTTGACAGAAGCTTGGGGTCATCGAATGGAACCAAGAGCCCAATAAATAACATACTCAAGACGTAGAACACCAAGATACGGAACAAAACTTTTCTAATAGCGGAGGGAACAGCCTTGGTTGGGTTACCAGTTTCACCTGCTGAGATACCTACCAATTCACAACCTTGGAAGGTGAAAGCAGCACTGATAAGAGAAGCCAACCAACCCAAGAAACGACTGGTAGCGACATCCAGGACATTAATATCTGGAATACCTGCACCCCAAGGACCAGGGTTACGCCAGTACCTGAACCCAACAGGACCAGTCTTACCCGCACCGCATACCATGATAAAGGCGTAAAGAATCCAACCAACAACGGCGATGACTTTCAAGGATGCGATCCAGAACTCAAATTCACCGTAGAATTTAACAGGGAAAAGGTTGATGATAGTTAAGATGACAAAGAAGATGGAAATCCAGGCTGCCAAGGGGACTGCGTAGGTCCATTTCTGAATGATTTGCCCCACAACAGACAACTCCAAGGCAAAAGTAATGGCCCATGAGAACCAGTAGTTCCAACCGTTGGCAGCACCCAATGCAGGAGACCACCACCTGGTAACAAACTGGGCAAAGGAGCCTGTGACTGGGATAAGAGTAGCCATTTCACCTAAAGACTGCGTCACACTGAAGACAAGGGACGTCATAAATAAGAACGAAATGAGCGCTGATACTGGTCCAGCGTTCAGCAAGGTTTGACCAGTGGATATGAATAACCCTGTTCCTATCGTACCACCGATGGCGATCATGGACATATGACGGGACTTCAAGTCTCTTTGGACCTCGGTAACCCCACCCAAAATGTTTTCTTTGGATTCTTCCTCGGTGACATATTCCACCTGTTTTTCTTTGTGGGCAACCACTGCCTGAGACAGGTGGTAAGACGACGATCCGATTGACTTTTCAAGGTCTTGTGACATGATTTAAATGGAAGAGATGATAAGGTAAGAGATTATCGGCGCAGCATTGAAGCTGCAGAATTTACCGCTTTTATATTTTTGATCAATCAAGAAATTTATTATTAAGACCTTTATCGCTATCTCTATGTTATGCGGCCTGGGGAAAATTAGTAGGGCATTTTTCATTTTTCTGCGCAGCCCGAATAAGCATTTCATCGCGACAACGCCGTTCAATTGGGCCAACGGGGACACGGCATTTGTTCTCTCCACTAACTAAATATTCGTATTCTTACTGTTAAAGGGTTACTTGGTGGGGAGAGCAAGCATATAAACCATTTAACCGAACTCTCTCTCTTACTCTCTTCGTTGTTACCCTTCACCTTTTTGCTTCAGCGTTAGTTGGCAATGAGTTCCATTGCTTTTTACACGATCAATATTTTTTTTTCTTTTGGTTACGGCAAAAGAAATTTATCGAGTCACATCGATCCGATCGTTCTAATACCCATTCATTGCCGTCTTCTGACTGGCTAGGCTCCCGTTGATTTGTTTCCTTGCTCAATTTTACCAGTACTCTTTCAATGTGGTTGCACCTATATCTAAGCAAGTCCGCAATGGTGCCAATCTTATCTCTTCCTGAAATTTAACTTTTTTTAAGGTTTGCAGTTTGATGCCGCTCTGTCTTTCCATTAGAGGCTCCTGCAAGTTTTGTAAATATCTTCTCTCGGCGTCGCCCGCCTACAACGACGAAACGCTAGCTCCTTCCCTACACTCCCACCTACTCCAGCTTTCGGAGTTATACATATCACCCAAGATACTCTACCCGATCTAACTAACTTTATTCTAATGTGGGGAACCATCCCACGGCATCATACAGATGGCATGTTCGTTTGCTTTTTGGGTCCCCGCTCAGCTAACTTTTTTGCTGGTGCCTCAAATCACACACACACACTTTCTCTCTCAAATTTTAGTCTGAAATAGGACTGACATGCGACATCCCCCCTCTGCCTTGAATGTCGTCAATTGCGAAATGGGTACTCAAATAATGTCGGACACCTCAATTTGGCGCGTGACAAAAGTGTGCATATAGGTAGTGGTCTTTGGCTCACTCACGCCTGCCTATTGCCAGAGTCCTCCTACGCGTTCGCATCGCATATTTCCACGTCAAGAATTTCATCACGATATACACTACACATCAGCTTGTCCGATTTACTCGGTGTCTTCGCAAATCAGAGTATCGACAGTTCTGTTCCCTTAAACTTCATATCTATTTCACACAAATACCTTGTTTTTTTCAGTCTCGGACAATGACTACTACCGAGAATGGCATCAAGAAGAGAAGGACGCCAATCGTCGATTCAGACGATGACGATACCCCTTTCTCGCAACTCACCCAAACAGCAGACTCGGACGATGAACCTATCATTAAAAAGAGGAAAACAAAGGTAAAAAAGGAAGATTTGAAGAAGGAAAAACCTAAACGGACTAAAAAGGCCAAGAAGGACACTGTCAAAAAGGAAGTTGAAGAGGAAGTTGAAGAGGAAGTTAAAGAGGAAGTTAAAGAGGAAGAGCCAGGTTATAAATGGTGGGAAGCTGAAGAATTTGATGGAGAACAGAAATGGGAATCCTTGTATCACAACGGGGTGATATTTCCTCCCGAATACGAAAGGTTGCCCTCCCACGTCAAACTCTTCTACAATGGCAAGCCTGTGACTTTATCCGCTCCTTCGGAGGAAGTGGCTGGATTTTTTGGAGCCATGTTGGAAACAGACCATGCCAAAAACCCAGTTTTCCAGAAAAACTTCTTCCAGGACTTTGTCCAAGTAATGAAGGAAAACGGTGAATCGGGTCTTGGTATAACTGATTTTGAAAAATGTGATTTCTCCAAGATGTTTGCTTACTTTGAACAGCTTCGTATGGAAAAAAAGTTACTTACTGCTGACGAAAAGAAAGCAATCAAAGCCGAAAAGGAAAAACTCGAGGAGTCATATAAGACGTGTATGTTGAACGGCCGTAAAGAATTAGTGGGTAACTTCCGGATTGAGCCTCCTGGATTGTTTAGAGGAAGAGGTGCACATCCCAAAACAGGTAAATTGAAGAGAAGAGTTTACCCTGAACAAGTCACACTTAACTTGAGTAGCGATGCTCCAATTCCACCCGCCCCTGAAGGACATACTTGGGGCGAAATTAAACATGATAACACGGTTACGTGGCTTGCGATGTGGAAGGAGAACATTGCTGACTCTTTCAAGTATGTTCGATTTGCGGCATCATCATCTGTCAAGGGACAATCCGACTTCAAGAAGTTTGAGACAGCAAGAAAACTTCGGGATCATATTGATGCCATTAGAAAAGATTATACCAAGCAATTGAGATCTGAATTAATGCAGGACAGACAGATGGCCACCGCTACTTATCTTATTGACGTGTTTGCCTTGAGAGCAGGTGGTGAGAAGGGTGATGATGAAGCCGATACAGTTGGGTGTTGTTCTTTGCGTTATGAGCATATCACATTAAAGCCCCCAAACAAGGTCATTTTTGATTTCCTTGGTAAAGATTCCATCAGGTTTTATCAAGAAGTTGAGGTAGAAAAACAGGTATTCAAGAACTTGCGTATTTTCAAAAAAGCTCCTAAGCAACCAGGTGACGATTTGTTCGACAGAATCAATCCTAGTTTGTTGAATAAAAAGTTTCAGAACTATATGCGTGGTTTGACAGCTAAAGTGTTTCGTACATATAATGCATCAAAGACCATGCAAGATCAGTTGGATTTGATTCCAAATGAAGGCACAGTTGCAGAAAAGGTTGTCAAGTTTAATGCTGCCAACAGAACAGTGGCTATCTTGTGTAACCATCAGCGTACTGTGAGTAAGACTCATTCATCCAGTGTTCAGAAAATTAATGACAAATTAATGGAGTTAGTGTGGCTGAAGATTCGTCTTAAACGTATGATGTTACAGTTGGAACCAGGATTGAAGAAGAGCGATAAGAAGTACTTTGCGGAAATAGAGGATTTAACCAAGGAGGACGAAGCGAAAGTTCATGAAAACATTATCGAGAAACAGCGCGAGCAAGCGTTCAAAAAGTTGGCAAGAGACAACGAAAAACTAAAGGCAGAAAACAAGCCATTGCTTTCTGAAACTGACATTAAAGATAAGTTGGACAAAATCGCTGAATTGAAGAAGGAATATGACGAAGAATTGAAGGCAGGTCATCCTGAGGTGAAGAAAAATCTGACAGTAGAGAAACTTAGAGCTCAGGTAGAGACAATTGAGAATAGAATCACCAACACCACCTTCCAGTTGAAAGATAAAGAGGATAACTCAGAAGTTTCGTTGGGAACATCTAAAATGAACTATATCGATCCTCGCTTGACTGTAATGTTCAGCAAGAAATATGATATCCCAATTGAAAAGTTATTCACTAAGACTTTGCGGGAAAAGTTTAAATGGGCCATTGAGAGTGCTGACGCAGACTGGAAATTTTAGTAGAGTTAGTTTCTAACAAGACATAATGTAATATAACAAAAAGGAAACCGAAACATTATTCCAAATCAGGAACAAATCTGCCCTGAAATGCTTTGTCGAAAAAGAGCGCCCAGATTTACAATTAGCAAACTTGAGTATTTATGTTTCTATTGTTTTTCTTCGCAGGAAGGGCTGAAGCGCGTTGCGACGCGACGCCAAAAAAAATTTAATACAATTACAATAATAACAGTGCTCCGTCAGTAGATGGCAGTGCTTGGTCGTCTAGGTAAACAGCTGAAAACTCAATAGACGATGTAGGGAACTTATCTTCATAATTGTATCGTAACGTTTTCTCTGAGAGAAAAGGGCAGGACAACAGCTGTCAGGCTAGGGACCGCCCATCATACACGTATTGATTGAGTATGCATATTATTATCTGACACGCATTTTGTAAATGAAATGCATTTTTATATAAAATAGTAGACCAATCCAGACTT
This sequence comes from Teunomyces atbi, assembly GCA_030574975.1. Classification (NCBI taxonomy): domain Eukaryota; kingdom Fungi; phylum Ascomycota; class Pichiomycetes; order Serinales; family Debaryomycetaceae; genus Teunomyces; species Teunomyces atbi. The sequence continues at coordinate 8,813 of JAJMFW010000007.1, read as the reverse complement.
TCCAATGATTGCGGTGAAACACTTATAAGAAAGTAAACCAATACGATGTTTTGGTTGATATTGTTGATGAATGTAATTGGCGCAAGCACAGCCAAACACGTCCACCACAGACATGGAACCATAACGTTGGTTCCGCGTGAAGATCTGCTACCGAGTCTTTCCATTGAATCATTAGCTCCGCCAACGTCATCTACCACCACATACTCATACTCCATCACAGTACCGGCTGGGCCTACCAACGCGGTAAAGGAAGCTGTCAGAAATCCCTACGTCCAGTCATCATCGTTACCTGAAGGTTTATTGTTTATCATAGTGGGAAGTATCTTAGGAGCAATTTTAGTGGGCTTTGTCCTGTACTATATTGTAATGTGTATCATATCCAGAAGACGGGCCAAGACTGAAAAGGAAGTGTATATCAGTACAAATGGTGGATTCTCGTTGGCTAGTTTAAGTGATAATATGTCAACGTACACCCTAACCTTGGACGGGGAGACTGAATTCTCAAAGTTTGACGATACGCTGAGCTCAGACTCCTCGCAGCCAGGCCATACTTACCGTGACTCGGTATATGGCAGTAACAATTGGGGCTCGATGTATGTCAGTCCGGTATTGGATATCATGAATCGGAGATCAATGTCTCAATTAGAGTTGCCCATGTACCATCAAGGAGTCAATGGGCTGAGTGGGTCGTTACTTTTGTCTGGCCTGTCTGGCCTGTCTGCGCAGGGGCTGCCTATAGGAGAAAAGTTTCCAGAGCAGGTTCAAAAGCACCAAAGGCGACCAAGTCAATACTTAGAGGATTTGATAAATGAGGATAATGATAGATTGTAATATAAGTAGGGTATAATAAAGGATTAATACTATAGACTATTTGGTATCTAAGGTTGGCTGCAAACCAACATTTTTTGGTATTTTGGGTTCTGCAGATATGACGTCGTCCATTTTTGGTCACCCCCGATAACCAAGTTTTAAGTCGTGTCGGAACTAATGCAATTCCCGACTGTACCCCACCCCCATCCATCCAGCCGACGACTATAAAAGGGCAAACGAAATCCATTATCGGTAATTAAACCAAGCATTACTATGTTGCGTACCGCCAAGTTGACTAACAGAACCGCCCAAACTCTCTGTTACAGATTTTTACATCGGTCTCTTCCAATTCGGGCCAAGGGAGACGACTCCACTATTGATTCGTTCAGACTTCCTTCACAAACATCTATTAACGAGTGGGAGTTCAAGTACGATTTCATTCCTCGTACTGAACCTAAGGTCCCTCCCGTGAGTCTGGAAGCTGTTAAGCAGGACATTGCTCACGAAAAGGCCAAGCACATTGAACGTGAATTGTTTGCTAAGGAAGCCAATTCCTCGGTTAAGGTGGAGGCCAATGATGCCCATGTTGTCCATGGTGGGGAATCGGTGAGCGAAGAGCCTGAATTCTTGCATGATCGTGGCTCTACTCCAGTTGATTCGTCCGTACCACTGTCCAAGAACGGCAAGAGTAGCAAGCCAGCTAACAGAGACCAATATATCCAGAGTTCAATTAATCCCAACATCAACCAAAACGATGTCATCAATTTGGGTGATCGTGAAGTTGATCATAAGTCAACCCTCGTTGATAAGCAGACACCTGTTGTTGAAGATATTGAGCATGACTCGTTGCACGCCGAAGGTCAACAGCAACAAGGCAAGTCACACAGCTCTAATTCAGTACCTCTTATCGTCGGGTTCTTGGGAATTGGCAGTGGTGCAGGATACTACTATTACAATAGCCAACAGACTCAAGCGTAAAGGTATGTTTGTATTTACAGAAGTGAATAAATATATAATGCAATAGACTTTTTTAGAAAAACACTAGTATTGACGAGCAGCTTCTTGGCAAGCCTTCAATTGTTGCAAGTAGTAGTCACAGATTTGCATGTTACCGTCGTTGTCAGACAAACACTTGGTGAAGTTTCTGGCATCCACATCACATTGAGCTTGGGATTGAAATTGTTGTTGTCCTTGTTGAGAAGCAACTTGTTGGTCAGCTGGCGCAGCTGGTTGCGAAGAACCACCAAACATAGAGGTGATACCAGCACCAACGGTATGACCAACAGCAGAACCAACAGCTACACCAGCAGCAGTGGAAGCCATTTGGGCAAACATACCTGGCTGCTTTTGCTGCACCGGGTGGGCAGCTGGATACAGTTGTGCTGAGGGCTGGCCATAGGATGGAGCAGCAGCGGTGTGGGCTGATCTAGATTGGGTTCTGGATGGAGCTGGAGCAGATCTTCTTTGTCTAGGCATGTTTTTTAAGCGTTATGATTAGTTTGTATCTATGGGAAATACTGAGTGACCAATCGATACTTGGAAGTCTTTTATAGTTTTTTTTTATTTGAGAGGCAAAAAAAACGTGCGTGGCAAAATTTGGCCACTCTCTGTATACCGACATGTAAGACGGAAGCGAATGTGCGGGATGTTCAAGAAGTATTTTCGGGTGCGAATTGGGACCCGAAACCAGAAGGTCATGTGGAAACCGCTGGAAGCAATCAGTATTTTCTATGGTCAGTGTTCTCAGATTAATCTGCAGTCTCATCATTTAGTTTACACATCTTGAGTCATCTACTAACCAGACGTGCTCTGTGTAGGGTAAACTGTCATGTCCTGCAGACATCTGCGCGACACCTGTAGGAAGAATTGATTACACTTTGAATGTCTCCTATTGGTCAAAAAAATTATCGAACTAACAAAATGAAACCTCAACCTATTTACAATACAATCGATAGTCACCCCTTGTTTAAATTTTGATGCCCACGTAGTCGTGCCCACCTAAATGTGGCACTCCTTATCGTATCTTTCAAATGTTAAATTTCCAGATCGAGCCGCTCCAGATTTTTGTGTTGAATCTACATGCAGGCCAGCGAGATAACAATTTAATCCAACGAACCACTTGGTTGAGTAACCACCACAAACCCCATTAAACCCATTAGATATGGATATTGAACAACTTGAAAAAGCTGAAAAATTAGATAAGCCTTCATTAGTTGGCGCCTCAATCCGGTCAGCTGACGATTCTGATCATAAAAATTACATCCATCCAGAAAAGTATTCTTCGTCTAAGGACAAAAAGAAGAAAAAGACAAAGAAGTCACCTAAGAAAACAATTGCAACTTCTTTGGACGATTTGATTAACGAAGGAGCTTTGTTAGGCTCAGAAGAGAACTTCGAACGTTTTTTAGACGAATCAGGTAATGTCAAGGATGACGCCAAGTTTGAGCCAACTCCAGAAGACAAGCAATCACCTGTTAGCCAGCCAGAAACCAGTGAAGAATCTGTTGAAGATGAACCTAAGGTTGTATCAAATGTTGAACTTGAGCAAAATGCCATACCTGAGATCACCGAAAAGGAGGTAGAACCGGTTGTACTTGAGACGTCTGAGCCTGTTAAGGAGCAACACAACCATGGTGCCACTGCGATATCTTCCTTCTATAAGCAGGAAGATTACTCTACCCCTAACTTGTCAGAGTACCAATTGGAAAACCAAATCATGGATCACAACGATTTGTTATCTTCCATCAAATCTAACGATCCCCATCGTTTACCAAAGTCTGACGAGGTCAGCTCATCTTTCAAGTCGGGATCTTCCGCAGTCAAGAAGAGCACCGGATTTTCCACACCATCCAAAGAATCATCTTTCTCCCTTCCAGAAACTCCTCTTGCTCAAACACCGTCTGCCGAAGGCTTAATTAGTGTTGGATCAAAGGATGGACTCCATACTCCGTACTTCCATACAGAGAGAGAAAGATCACGTTCTAGATTAGATTCTGAGGATAGAGCTAGATCCCGCTCTTCTATTAGATCCCGCTCCGCTGTTAGACCACACTTGGCCCGTGGTGACTCCTATAAGAGTACCCACATGGAAGATCCTCAAAAATACGAATTACCAGCAGACTTGGCTTCGACCACTGATTTTGAAGAAAAGGAAGAAGAAGAAGATGTAGATGATAGAAGAACTAGAGCATCTAAGCCTACCATGGGAGAATCAATTGCTCGTGCTGAGGCTAAGGCGGCTGCTGAGGGTCTTCCTGAGCAAACCAGTGATGTTTCTGAACATTTAACCAGAGACCCTTCATTAGTTACTACTGGTGATTATACCAACCATAATGTTGATACCCCATCCCAGGAGTTCAAAGTTACTGGAAATTTATATGCCACTAGATCTTTGTCTTCAACCAACTACTTAAGATCGATCTCTCGTTCAAGATCTAGAGCCAGAACTAATTTAGATACAACGCACGATAATGAGAAGAATGATGCTAACCCTGAAGAATTGGTGAGAGAAGGTGCGTTGGTCAACGAAGATCCTTATGATACCATCGATGATTTGGATACCATGGTTGAAGAAGTCTTACATAGTTTGAATCATGCTGATGAAACAAACCAGACCCAATCATCATCTGGTGATAGCAAGGAGAAAGTAGATGCTGAAGACAACCACGACCAGTCACTGATAGAAAAGAAATTAGAAGTGGATCATGGTCATAAGGTTGATCCACATTCCACTGATTCTGAAGCAAATGTGGAAGAGGAATCTATCGTCACTGAAACTGAAAAGGACTCAGCGCAAACTGAGGTGAAAGAAGTCAAAAATGAAGTAAAGGAAACTGAATTAAAGGAAACTGAATTAAAGGAAACTGAATTAAAGGAAACTGAATCACAAGAATCCGACCTCGAGGGGTCTGCAAAGAAGGAAGACGAAGCAATAAAATCTGAAGAGGATAGAGCTGAAGTAAAGGAACTTGAGAAGAAATTTGAAGGTAAGGAACCTGAAAAAGAGGAACTTGAAAAAGAGGAACTTGAAGAAAAGGAACTTGAAGAAAAGGAACTTGAAGTAAAGGAACTTGAAGAAAAGGAACTTGAAGTAAAGGAACTTGAAGTAAAGGAACTTGAAGTAAAGGAACTTGAAGAAAAGGAACTTGAAGAAAAGGAACTTGAAGCAAAGGAAGACCAAAAGGAGGGAGCTGAAAGCGATTTAGATACAGGGGTCGAAAAGAAATATGAAAAAGATACTTCTGAAGATGAAGAGAAAGCGATTGGGGTGGAAAAGAAGGAAGAAATTACCGAGAATGCAGTAAAGGAAGAAAAGGAAGACGAGAAGAAAGTTGTCGAAAAAGAAGTAGACGAAACTGAAGTTTCTGATAAGGAAATTAAAGAAATTGACGGCAATGAAGAGAAGAGAATTAACAAGGAAGTCGAACCTACAATTGGAGCAATTCATGCTAAGAAGGTAGAAGAGGAGGATTTGGACTTTGAAGTCACGGCTGACGAGCTTCGAAAGCATCTTGAGGCCCAGACAGTTTATATATATACCTCCTTAGCTGGTGGTATGCAGATTATGCAACGTACGAACCGTTTGACTACTATTCTTCAGGCTAACCAGGTCAAGTTTGAGTACCGTGACTTGGGAACTGATGACGAAGCGAAGAAAATCTGGAAAAGACAAGCAAACGGCAAGCCATTGCCTGGTGTTGTTCGTGGTGATGATTTCATTGGAAACTATGCCGAGATCGATGAGGCAAATGAAGAGTACAAGCTTAGAGAATTGCTTTATGAAACTTTATAAGTAATACGATAAATAAGGATTCTGATTTGTATATTATCTCGCGTCGTTTTTTTCTTTAAGAAAGTCGCGAACTCCAGGTTTTATGTTGCAACTCATCCCATGTTTCTCAGTCAGCTCCGTGTCGCACGGCAAGGATGGCATAGACCTGGCCTAAGTCGACTCTTGAGAACCTCTGCGATTCTACGTAATTTAGAGTCAGGACTAAACAAGAAGGAGCTTTTACGGAAAGCCAATCTCGGGAAGATGGTAGAGCAAATCCGAACCCACGTCCCACTGCTACTCACGACTTCAATTCCAGCGGAGTTGTTGCTGCAAGATGTCATGTTTCAGGTTTGTCCCAGTCATTTTGATGAGATGGTAGTGTACTTGCCCACTATTCGGGGACACATGTCGTACTTTGCTGCGTGCAAGTCGATTCAGTTATTTCTCACGTCAGTGGTCATCAGTCCTAAAGTACAGCTTCATATCGAATCGGTACGTACCTCGTGTGACCTGGACCCACTGGCAGTCTTTTCACTGCTGCAAAAAATTTACGTTCGCTGGCGGACGTGTTCGGACGGATGTTTCCACTTGGCGGCGTCTGATGATAAACCCCACTCCACGTCTGACGCGAAATGGGGATCTCATCGCTGGTCGAAACTTGATTCCATGCGGTTCCTTGACAACAAGTCGACGGTACCGTCCCTCGCATCCACACTTACTCAAGTATCCTACGCTTTGGTTGGCCTCGGTAAAGGTGGCACCAAATTAGAAAGAGTGATCTCGGGAATATTTATCTTTGAGTTGGACGAAAACAACGAAACCATTCTTGTACATACAATTGAAGACGTCGACTTGATAGAACGCAGCGAAAATGTCGAGGTTCATCTTGCTCTGTAAACAGTTCCAGCATCGCCACCCCTTACCGTATATACATATCTATATAATATTTATATGCTTCTTGTTCATTTGTATATAGTCTAAACTATGACATGCAATTCTTGCAACCGTTTCATCGTCCTGGATATTTCCGATATCCCTGACAAGATACGGAGCTGTAAAAGGATCACCACTAAGATCAACAATACAAACACGATATTCCATTTAAAAGCTATTGTTATGGATGCTTGTTGTTCGGGTTTGACGGAAGGAATTGGTTTGTCGACCTTTGGAGGAATAGGTTCAATGGCCTTTGTTTCTTCTTGCGTTTCAAGTGGCGCTGTTCCATCAGCCAAGTAAGTTGATTTGACAATCTCTGCCTTGGTTTCCGAAATCCAGTCCGTGGCAGCTGCCATTTGACCCAGGAATGATTGACTTTCGATGACTGACCGTATCCATGAACGGCCAGACCACTTGATATAGTAAGACATCTTGAGCCGTGTTTTATTCTGGGGAGCCCATGTTAGGACATATCGCGTCATGACTGTAAATGCATCTCCCAGAGGGACATCCGGTGTCTTAGTCGCTGTTACAACCACAACATAGTCAGCTAGATTCATATGCTCGATTACTTCACTTACAAGACATTTTGTTGATTTGGGACCAATTGAGTACAGTAATGCTCGTCTGTATGAAAAATTCCGCTCAAGTTTCGTGGGATCATCTTCCATTGGATGAAACTCGTCATAATCAGTAAGTTCTGACCCATCATGAGTCTCCAAGAACTTTCTGTGGAACGAAGTATTGGTGCTGCTAAACATGATCTCAAAAACAACCCCCATGGGGGCATCCAATAGCTCATCCACCAAATCCTTCTCGTTGGATTCAGGTGTATAGTCCATATTGGCCTCAGTTGCTGAATGGCTATCGGGTCCCTGGTTTTTGTATTTGACGTCAGGCTTAAACTTCACTAACTTGATTGTATTCTGGACTGGTGCTTGCTTTTCACACATGTCCAGATCATCTCCATCTAAAGAGAGTATATATGATTCAATCTGAGGCGAACGAGGATCCAGTTCTGACTCGTCCGACAGTGTTGAAGTCTCAACTTCCCTTTCGGGAAGAGGCTCTGGATGCTGGTGGGAGTTCCATATTGTCTTGAAGAATTCAAACGTTATGTCACGCGAAACAAAACTAGCAAAATTGTGTCTGCAATCTCTAGTTTCAACTGCAATCCCATTGGGAAAAAGCCCAGCCGTTGATTTCTTCTCGAGATCAACGACATCAGTAAATGGAATGACAACATTCGTCACCCAGCCTAACAAGTTTGAGTTGAAACAAACATGATGTTCACTAACATAGAGTCTTCCTTGTAGCAAGATTTCTCGGCTTAATGCACACAGAAAATCGTCAATAAGCCTGTCTGTTAAGTCTATTGACCGGAAAAGTTGGTGGAACTCAATGTTTCTCTTCATGGATGCATACCGGTGTGTCGTATTTTTGTAGAACGTGTCGTCATATAGCTTGTTGTCGTATTTTTCGGTTTCCAAGGCTTCAAAATCACCTTCACTAACAGTTCGTTTTGATTTACGGTATGCAATCACCTTTGGTGATTTCTGTTGTTCAGCGGCGGCGATTGCAGCGATTGCAGCCGAATTCTCTTTCTGTCTCTCATCGATACTTTGAATATTGTTGAGAAAGTTGTTCCGTTGAGGAACTATCGTGGACGAGTTGCCAGAATCCTCAATTCCGGATGAAATAATCAGCAGGGCATCCTTTCTTGTGGTCAACGGGTTTACAGGGGCTGCTTTAACAACAAAGGGAGATTGAAGTAGGACTGATGGTGTACTGGAGGTACGGGAAGAACTTCTTGATAAGTCAGCAAGATTATAGGGACGTTTCTCAACTGGTTTCTTGGCGGTGAAGCCGTCACTACTCGTTGACGAGGTAGAAGATGCATTGTCATGGCTCAATTCGGCCTTCTTCGGTTCGGGGATCACTAATGAGTCGGTGGATGGCGGAAAAGAGTATGACCAACCATCCTCTTCATCATCACTCATGGCTTTCGATAAAGTACTGTAGTGACTATTCGGTAAGGTTATCGTAAGTTCAGACCTTAGGTACGATATACGAAACGATCGGACCAGTATCCTGCAGGTTACTGCCGGGAATAAAACGAGACGTTACAGCAAGTGAGGATGCGTTGCTTCCTACATATAGACAACTTTCATTATTACATTACCTAAACTACAAAAACTAAACTTGTTCCAAGACAACATCCTTGAAGCCAGAAGAAATCTTCTTGCCCTTTTCGTCAGAACCAGCTTCACCGTGCAAGGTCAACAAAGCACCC